>APFE030093950.1:81392-112120 GCA_000404065.3 Pinus taeda | reverse complement strand
ATGACTAAATGAAACTATTGTAGAAAACCCATCCATCTATAGTGTCTTGATTGTTGCAACTTAGTTTGGGAGTGTAGATATTGAAGTGGTTGATGATCAGCATGTATAACTATCTCTTTGCCCATTAAGTAATGTTTCCACTTTTTCACACTCTGTACTAATGCATACAATTCTTTATCATATGTAGGATAATTAACTACTGCAAAATTAAATGTCTCAGAATGATAACATATGGGTTTACCGTGCTGCATCAACACTGATCCCATGGCATAGTCACTGGCATTTGTTTCAATCTCAAATGGTCTTCGAAGATCAAGCAGTGCTAGTACTAGTGCTGTACTAATCTTTTCTTTCAAGGTGTCGAAGGCTTTCTGCTATTTGCCTCCCCACTAAAACACCTTGTTCAATCCTGTTAAAGCATGTAAGGGAGATGCAATTAAGAAAAAAGAAATAAACTTTCTCCAATATTGTGCTATTCCCAAGAAGCTTCTAACCTCTATAGCAGTTTTGGGTTTAGGCCAGTTTAAAATGAATGTAACTTTAGAGGGATCTATCTTCAATTCACCATCCCCTACTATATGTCCCGAATAATTCAAAGATGTTTTGCCAAATTCACATTTTGAGTGTTTAACATAAAGTTTTTCTCTTTTCAAAACATCTTGTGTCTGCTTAACATTCTTTAAATGTTCTTCCCACGTTTTTCTAAATATAAGAATGTCATCTAGATATACAATAACAAAATCATCAAGAAAAGGTCTGAGTACATCATTCATTACTCTCATTAAAGTAGCAGGAGCATTAGTTAACCCAAAAGGCATAACCAATGACTCATACAATCCCTGTTTTGTTTTGAAAGTAGTCTTCCATGCATCTTGCTCTGAAACTCTAACTTGATGATAGCCACTATGCAAGCCTAACTTGGAAAAATAAACAACTTCCTTTAACTGATATAATAGATAATCTATGCTAAGAAGGGGATAACGATTTTTGATCGTTATCTTATTCAGTGCTCAGTAATCAATGCACATTCTCCACGAGCCATCTTTCTTTTTCACCAAAACGATTGGAGACCCACATGGTGATGTGCTAGGTCTGATGAACCCCTTCTCGAGAAACTCCTGTACCTACCTCTTGATTTCTGCATTCTCTAAAGCGGACAACCTGTACATTCCGATGTTAGGCAATGGAGGATCTTGCTGCAAATTAATATCATGCACTATTTCCGTTTTGGGTGGAAAACCTTTAGGTTCTTGAAACAATACATCATATTTTGAAACAAATTTTTGTAAATTAGCTTGTTGTTTAGCATCACAATCCTCAAATACATTGGTTTTATCAAGTTTCTTTTCCTTTACAACCATCAGTAAAAATTGTTTGCATGAATTTACAATTTGTTTCATTTGCCCTAAGTTTATGAGTATAATTATTCTTGATCTTATGAGCTCTTACAATATATTCGATTCCATCTTTAATGAGTAGATACTTGTTCTCAGCTCTATAGAAAATAGCTTTTCTATCATACAAGTAAGGACTTCCTAAAACAATTCCACATATATCCAAAGGAACTATATCTAACTCAACCTCATCTACAAATGCTGGCCCAAAAGAAAACTTAAGTTTACATTTTCGAGTCACTTGTAGCTTTGCTTTATCACATAACCAACCTAATGGATATGGTTTCTTATGAGGTGTGGTTAGTAATCCCAACTTCTTTACAATTGCTTCAGAAATTAAATTTACTTGTGAGCCACTATCAAACAAAGTATCAATCTTTTGATAATTGGAAATAACTCGAATATGAAAAAGCTCACGTCTTTTTCTTTCGTTTTCTTCATTATCAGTAGATTGTGCAGAATTACTAGTAGATGTTTTAGAATTTTTACCTTTTATACCTATAGCTGCAATTGTTGCTTCATCTCCTAAGTCTGATCCCAAATCCTTTTGAATAGCTGCAACAATCTTCTTCTTCTTGCCCTTGAACTTCTTAGGTTTCAGCTCCGGATGTAGAATCCAAAAATGTTCATCATCATGCCCATCCTTCTTACAGTGAGTGCATGAGGACTTTCTCTTCTGTACAATGTTTTTCTTCCTCTCTTTCCATTTATGTTTTCTTTTCTCCTTATTTTTGCTTGCAGTGGGTTGGGATGATCCCCCAACTTCTGGGTTCCCATTCTTACCTCTAGCTTCTAGATGTGTAGCCTGAACAAATACCTCATCTACGCTAGTGGGATTAAACATGAGGATAGTGTGCCTCATGTAGCTGTGTAGACCATCTATATACTTCAATAGAGTCTCAGGTGAGTCTAAAGAAATTGCTAGAATCAAAGCTCTTTTCCTAAATTCTTGGGTGTAACCTTGTACACTTTGCCCTTTTAGTTGTTGAAGATTTTTGCACCTCATCATGGCTTGTTGCATATAGGCTAGTGGATAGAATTTCTTTTTAATTGCAGAAACAAATTCACTCCAGACAAAAAGAATCTTACCATGTTTCTTGTGTCCTGCATTCCCACCATACCATGGCAGTGCCTCCAAGGCGTAGGCTGGCCAGCTGAATCTTACTCTTGTTTGAGTCAATGCTCTATATTATGCAATAAACATCAATATGTCTGATCCAATTATCCAACTTCTCTACATTAAACTCTCCATCATATATTGGTAAATCAAATTTAACATCTAATTTAATTAAAGATGTCTTCTTTTTATGTTCAGGGCTATTAGGAGGCGTGAGGAATTTTTCTTCTTTTCCTTTGTCTTTGGAGTGGTCATGGAGTAGATATTCTTCTACTCCTTTGTATTGTTTGGAGCTTGATGCATCTTCATCTCTATTTTTCTTATAGTCCCTATACATTTCCTCTACCATGGATTTCAGGGTCATAAAACTATCCATGAACTGGGGGTCTAATTCCAAGAGATTTTCTTTTGACATATTCCTCTTAGAATAGACTCTTTCAATTTCCAGGTTAGTTTCAGCCAATACTCCTTCTCCTAATTTAAGCTTTGATCTAGTTAACATTCAATAACAGAATCAAGCACAAGCTTGTCTAACCTTAATAACTCTATGCTTTGATACCTCTTAATCTGGAATTTATCCAGGATAAAGAATGAAAGGTATTACAGACTCATGTGCATGGATGTGCCTATGTTACTTATGCAATGGATCGATAATATTGCTAGAATACATAGACACTAAGGCAATCAGAGAAAACATAACAGTCAAACATGTAAACAAAACAAGTTTAATAAGGAGTTCACCCAATGCTCCTGGGCTACGTCTCCTGGTCCAGCCTTTCAGTGGTGGCTTCTCTATTATGTCTTGAAGCAGAGTTTTTACAACAATGAGCTCGATTCGAGTCTCACTAACAGAATGAAGTCAGTAGGAATGGAGTGCACAGACTCTCCTTACTAAACTCGACCTCTGAGGGTCACAGTAGTATGACAGGCCTATGCCAAGGAGCTTGCTTGAACCTCTCAAGCCTTCAATGGAGTACACAAACTCTCTGACTCTCTCTGGCTCTATCTGGCTCGATGTTGCCTTTAGGTTAGCTTGGCTTCTACTCTTTGTCCTCTGCTATTAGCTTTCTGTGCCTCTTCACTGTCTTCCTTTGTGTTCTGCTTCTCTCAGTTCATGGCTTTAAAGCCAATCTGTTCTTTCACTGCTCGTTTCTTCCTCCCAGCCTTCTGGTTTCCTTTCCTTTGTTTGTTCAAATTCCTCCACTCTGCGTCATCATCACTTGGTAACGCCTCGCAGGGAGGTGGCCACCTAGTTGCTAACGAATTGGGTGTTAGATTCCTTGAATCATACTCGAATGGCTGTTAAATCTGTTTGCTTCAAGATCGCCCGCGAACATGAATCATTTGCCAACTCATTATCCACACCGGACATCAAATCTTTGTCATCTTGCTTTTTGACCTGTCAAATCTGGTCGGTCATCGGGACGTGTCTCTGTCATCAATCTAGACCCCCCAGATCCTACGATTGTCCTTCATATCGGGTGGACAAGTCGCACGACGTTTACCCGTCCAATGCAGGCGGTTTTCTCTCTCTTCCGCTGGATGCGTGTCGCACGATGTGTGGCATTAGGCATGACTCAGTCAAAACTGCTTACCACCTTGAAGCCTTCCGATATCCTGCTAGTTTTTGGGAATCCGTGCTATAGAACCGAAACAATTAGTTTTCTGAGTTTCATAGCGTTCCGGGGCTTTCCTTCATTGAGGGGGACACCTTGCGATATGTGATTAGCACTTAGCGCGATACGCGATCCACCTCCGTTCCTTAATCTGGCCTCCAGTTTTGTCGGTTTCATGCCATTGTGCTTTACCATGGGCTAATGGTCTGCGCGATCAACCGAGGGTCCTTGTTTCTCCACTCTGGCCACAACTACAATTGTTATGAGGATTGCTTTTGATAGATTCAATATTTTCTAGGAATTGAATATTTTAGCAAAATTGAAACAATCATGAAAACTTAGAGAGTTTTAGGATCCAATTCGGATCATGCTTAGACTGTACGTCATGGATAATCAAAACTAGTGGGAAAGCTACTTACCATTGGTAGAGTTTTCCTATAATAACAGTTACCATAGTTCAATTGGGATGCCTCCTTATCAAGCTCTATATGGAGGCCATGTAGGACGCTATTGAGTTGGGAAAAGTTGGAGGATTGAGTAATAGTTGGGCCAGAATTAGTTCAAGAAATGGAAGAACATGCAAGACAAATTTGACAAAGGTTTAAGGAAGCACAAGATAGACAAAAGAGTTATGTTGATTCCCATAGGATTGATCACATTTATGAAGTAGGGGACCAATTTTTGTTCGTATGCGACCCAAGAAAAGCACAATTCAGTTTGGGAAGGGGACGAAGTTGTCACCTCGGTTTATAGGACCTTTTAGGATCAAGGAGAAGATTGGATCAGTTGCCTATTATCTTGTACTGCCACCCCATTTGCATAAAACTAATGATGTTTTTCATGTATCTATTTTACGACATTATGTTTCTGATGAATCTCAAAAACTAGATTGGAGGGAATTACAGGTCTCAGACATGGGAACCATAGTGGTTGAACCATTGCACATATTGGATTGTAGGGTTCGACAGCTTAGACGTCACATGGTGGACCAGGTTAAGGTCCAGTGGGACAAGTATAGCCCAGGATTTGCTACCTGGGAGGATGCAAAGACTATACGTCGTGACTACCCCTCACTTTTTTAGCATCTAGGATGCCCATTTTGACTTAGATAGCCACCTATGCTGAGGCTCTATTTTGCAATTCTATGTTATTTATTTATGATCGCTATGTAATATTATGCATTTAGTTGGACAGGTGAAACTACTTTTGTAATTCATTAGATGGATTAGGTATTGATGATGGAAATGTTTGATTTATGACCTAATGTATGACTTACTTGGTTATGATTTATCTAGTGCATGACTTACCAGAGTTATTGTTGTTTCATGTATGGCTTAAGTGGATATGATTTATCTAATGAATGACTTAGTGAAATTATGATTTATCTAATGTAGGATTTATTTCCAGTATGAACTACAAAATTGACATGTGGATACTAGAAAAAATCACATGATGTTTAATCTAAATCACTTATATATATATATATATATATATATAATATATATATATATGGTTGTTATATATATGCATGAATGAGAACTAACTTGCAGATTGGAAAGAACTATATGATAACCAAGATCTACTCTTCCATTGGGGAAGGTTGAGACATCTAATGAGGAAAGGTATGATGTAAATTGTTCTATTACAGTTTGTATTTACTTGATATGCACTCTTATGACATGGGTGAAATGTAAATGGCAGGTGACAAGACTATGTGATTGTATTATTTGATGACAAAGTATCTAACTAGCGCTATAGTGTGGTTCATACTAGGGTGTTGACCCTAGTTGTAAGGAGGGGTGGAGGTATGTCACACCGCGTAACCTCCAAACTTATAATCATGGGAGGGCAGTGATGGACACACTCCCCTAGACGTGTGATGACGATTGCCAGTTGTTTGCTTGGAGAAATTAGGCCGATATAGTCGACGCTTCTGCCATATCTATTTTATTAGTGGTTAAACTGGTATAGCCGATGCCATAGTATATAACAGCAGAGGATCGATAGGGTGGGAATGGAAGTAGATTAGGAAGGATAGGAGGATATAGATTAGTTGGAGACTTTTGATGGGAAGTGGTATCATTGTCTGACTTATTAAATTTTACTAGTATTTCTCTGTCTATTTTGTTATGCCTTATTGTCAAACTGCTTTCAAACTCCTTGTATCTTTTTCACTCTAACTTTGGGACGAAGTTTTCTAGAAGAGGGATGTATGTAATTCCCTACTTAATCTTATCATGCAAATTTTATTAGTGTTTAATTTACCTGAAACTATTGACTTATAATTATCAAGAAATATTGGTATATATCTACATTTGTGAAACTGTAATTTTCTTTATTGATATAAATTTTATTATTGTTATTATTCAATTCCCAACTTGTTTTCTCAAATTTAAATTTTTACAGGATATGGTCTCCTTCCATTTATTCAAAATTAAATATCCATATCCAAAGGTGTCTTCTCAAAATCTACTTGGGAGAAGATATGGTCTTTTCCAATAAATTTCCAAATTAAATATCTATAGCTTATTTCCAAAATGTCTTCCCAAATATACTTTGAACCAGATATGGTAAGAAAAGTCAAGGATACTAAATGAAAGGATGAGAGGGTAGTAATGACATTAATACTAGGTGGTTGAGGTGGAGGGAGGAAGAGGCATAAAAGGGGAAGGATGATGAGAGAAGAAGGGGGAGATCCTTGGTATTGGTTTTGGTTTGGAGGATTTTGTTTTGGGGGAGGGATGTGGAGAAAGAGTAGGGAGATCAAACTTGGACATGGAGAGTGTTTGTTAAACTTGGACACACTACATCTAGTTGGACTTGGGCTCAGAAGGCTAGGGAATCTGTGGAGATTCCCTGGGCTAGTAAATACTTCCTAGTTGGTTGGGAGGAAAATCTAGTCGAGTAGTCAAGAGGAGCGTCCCAACAGAGTCACGAGCTCAAGAGCATCTCAACTAAGCTATTGACATGTATTCCTCCATTTATTGATTACTTATGTAAATGGTTGCAATGGAATTCTTACTTATTTAGTTTGTGGTAAATAAATTTTAATGGTATATTGTCATCAAATAGATGTTTAGATATAAATAAGTTATTTCCCTTCTTATTGTGTTTAAAATTAGATAAATTTAGTTTTTAGTTAGAGGACCCTAGGAGGGATCCTCACAACGAAGACATGGGTGGACAAAGGGTCGAAGTAGCTAAGCCGAATAATCCTAAAATGAATGGCCAAGTGTGTGGAGGTTTGGGCAGGTGTACATGGCATGCAGGTGAGTTGGGCGCCGAGGGGGTGTCGACTCGGCAGGCGTGTGAATGACTTGACGGGCAAGTTGCGGAGGTTGTGGGCAAGCGCGGGTGCACGATGTGGTAGATAGTTGGGGAAAAGTGCAGGCAGAAAGGTGAACAGATAGGTGTAGGTGCACGAGCTGCAGTGGGCATTCATGAACAAGAGCGACCTGACTTGTGGGCGTCGCCGAACAACTCGTCTGAGTTGAGCGAACCTACACGACTACGAGCTGTGGGTGGGCTCTCTTGAATGAGAGAAACCCGACCTACATGATGACGAGCTACCATGAACACCGTTGAACGAAGGGCGATCCAACCTGGTGGGGGGGTGACTCGACATGGTGAAGTAGGTAAACTATGGATTTTGACAAGTTGCAGGTTGTGACTTGGGAAGCTTTGCTGAAGGAAAATTTGAAGTTTCCAACAAAGGCTAAATTGTACTTGTACTTGTAAGATTATTGAATTGATATATTATTGGGAAGAATCTATAACTTGGGAGTTGCCCCTCCCATTAAAAGAAAATATTTTCGATGTGCATACATATGAATGATATGATGATGGTGTGAATGTTTATTTCCGTTGTGTAATGATAATTCTTAGAAGAATTGAAGAAAATAACTAAGTGTTGAATGGTTAGGAGCATTTCGTATTCGTGCAGGGTCGCCCAACTCGGACGGGTTTTTTAGCAGTGCCCACGAGTCGGGTAACTCTCTTTCAGCAATGCCCACCACAACGTGTGTGCTTTCACTTGCTTGTTTACCGTTCTGCCCATGCTTGTCCGCAACTGTCCGCACGCCTATCTGTTGGGTTGTGCACAACGAAGACATGGGCGGACAGAGGGCCGAAGCAACCAAGCCGAATAATTCTGAAATGAATGGGCAAGTGTGTGGAGGTTTGGGCAGGGGTACATGGCATGCAAGTGAGTTGGGCGCCGAGGGGGTGTCGACCCGACGGGCGTATGAATGACTTGATGGGCGAGTTGCAAACGCTGTGGGCAAGCGTGGGTGCATGACCTGGTAGACAGTTGCAGCCAAGTGCGGGTAGAAAGGTGAACAGACAGGTGTGGGTGCACGGGCTGCGGTGGGCATTCATGAACGAGAGCGACCCGACATGTGGGCGTCGCTGAACAACCCGTCTGAGTTGGGAGACCCTACATGACTATGAGCTGTGGGTGGGCTCTCCTAAACGAGAGAGACTCGTCCTACATGACGACGAGCTACCATGAACACCGTTGAACGAAGGGCAATCCAACCCGGTGAGGTGGGCAACTCGACATGGTGAAGTAGGTAAACTGTGGATTTTGACAAGTTGCAAGTTGTGACTTGGGAAGCTTTGCTGAAGGAAAATTTGAAGTTTCCAGCGAAGGCTGAATTGTACTTGTACTTGTAAAATTATTGAATTGATATATTACTGGGAAGAATCTATAACTTGGGAGCTGCCCCTCCCATTAAAAGAAAGTATTTATGATGCGCATAAATATGAATGATATGATGATGGTGTGAATGTTTATTTCTGTTGTGTAATGATAATTCTTAGAAGAATTGAAGAAAATAACTAAGTGTTGAATGGTTAGGAGCATTCTGTATTCGTGTAGGGTAACCCAACTTGGATGGGTTGTTCAGCAGTGCCCACGGGTCGGGTTGCTCTCTTTCAGCAGCGCCCACCGCAGCCTGTGTGCCTGCACTTGCTTGTTTACAGTTCTTCCCACGCCTGTCCACAACTGTCCGCACACCTATCTGTTGGGTCGTGCACTTGTGCTCATCCACAACCTCTGTAGCTCGTCGGTCAGGTCATTCACCCACCCGTCAGTGGAAACGCCCTCGATGCCCAACTTGCCTGCCTACCGTGTATACCTGCCCAAACCTTTGCACACTTAGTCATTCGTTTCAAAATTCTTTGGCTCAACTGTTTCAGCCCTCTGTCCACCTGCACCTTTGCCTAACCTTATGCTTGCCTTCTTCGCTTGTCCAAGTTTCCCTTGCTAATGCTTGAACTTCCACGATTTTCCTTGCTTGTTTTCACCACGTCGTCCACCTCTTCTTATACTCATTGCCCAAGTGTTGAGTGGGTTGGCCTACGTCAAGGTCGACCACTCGTTCAACCGAAGTCGCCCATCAACATGTCGACCCAAAAAGGTTTGGGTCCCACTGCATGTTGTTTTTCCCATGTGTTCACTCCTTCGTACATCGGCCCAACCACTAGTTGCCTCATCGTATAAATTCGCTACGACGCTTCCATAGTTAGTCAAATTGCCTTTCGGTTTTTTGACCCTCATACAACTTGCCTGCGTGCGTTCACCCTGGTGCCTGACACACAAGTCGCTCCGACGCGCTTGCCCAACCGACCGCACCATCACACATCCACCGAGTCACATTTAACCGAACGCTCCCACTCGTCGCATCTTGTCGAGCGTGCTCGCCCATTGCCTTTAACCAAACCGTGCGACCGTCACGTAAAACTGATTCCGTCGCACATAACCGAAAATGATTTCTCCCCATCACATTAAACTAACTCGAGCGCCCATCGCACACATGGCGCGCCTAAATCATCTTGGGGGCCTGACATCTTCCATCACTCTAAAAATGTTGTCACCCTCGAGAATACCATTTCAGCAACGACCATCGCTGACACTGTAGTACGAGTACCTAAATGTATCCATCTATGACTTGCGTCATGCCATCGATATGCCAAACTCTGCAAAAAAATCACGTGTTGGATCTTCTTTGAAGGACTTTACAAACATGGAATATAGCTTCGCTCACTTTGCTGTGCTTAAGATTCGTTATGTTGAGGAACTTGCTTTGACCAACAAAATTTAGACTAGTCTGATACAATTTGGTAGAGAGCACAATGACGTTGAAGAAATGGTGAAGCTTTTGTCCGTCAAAGTAGTCTAACAACACATGCAAACTAAGAACCTTTTTCATTAAAGACAGACCCAACCACTTGCTGGTTAGAGCACACATGGCTTCGTTTTTCAACGCATAGTCTTCCTATTGACAACTTCGTGTGAGTGAGATAGCTATTGAAAGTATTGTAACATGAACACACATTCAAAATCTCTGTTATATTATCTACATTCCTTGCAAAAAAAACAAGCTTAATAACACTACCAATACCAACACCTTCATTTTCGAAACCCAAATGCCCCCCCAACAAGGCCTGGTACGATTGAAATTTCCTGACCCACTGTGAGCAACTGGTTCAAAAACCAAACGCTCGTCCCCACAAAGCCTGCTACGGTTGAAGCTTCCCGAATCACTCTGAGCAATTGGTATGGTTGAAGTTTGAACATGCGGGGTACTTAGAGGGCACGAACATCACTAATCGATATGAACATCGCTAATCGACAGATGGTAGAGCCACGTGTTTATTTTTTATTTGTTAGAGAATGACGAAAATAGAAATGTTGAAATTGTAATTTCAACTGCAGTTTCTTCCTTTGCGATGCGATCATATCGCAAATCGCATTTCTTTATCTGTGCCTTATCGTGTTTTCCTTGTTTTCTGCGATGCGATCTTATCGAAGATCGCAAATTGCATGCATGCTTGGATCCTCCGTTTTGTTCACTTGATTTCTGCGATTGCGATGGTGCGATGCGATGCGATCGCAAATCGCAAATTGCACCAATATAATTGTGTTCCATTTTTCCCTCCAGCAGATTGTGTTTCTGCGACGCGATCCAATTGAAGTAATGGTTGAAGTACAGGCCTGCAGCAAATGAATTTGACGTGAAGTAAAAGTTTCTTTACCGCCAGTTTTGTCAGTAAAATAGTAAATGCAATTTACTGTGGGTTGGTAAGTTTTGGTGAAGTCTTTAATTTTACCATTTTCTATGAGCCGGAGTATGGGCACAAGTAAAGGTTGGTAAAAACATTTAATTTTATTGTTTTTTATTTTACGGCAGCATGGCAAGTGAAAATGATGTAAGTTTTTTTTTGTTATCACATATATATGTAATGTTTCTTAGAGTGGTGGAAGTAGAACGCAGCAGCACCTATGAAAACATACACAACAGTGTAAATGAAATGTAATTGAAAGTGAGGCACAGGAGTGCATATGAAAAAGTTCTGAATATGCAAAAAGGAGCACGCAGCGTGAGAAAAATCTGTGTAATTTCCACATAGCAGTGAATGTAAACTTTATGTAGTTGAAGTCTGTTTTTACAACAGTAATGTAAAAGAGATCTTTACACACAACAGTGTAAAATCTCAGGAGGAGACAGAGTATTTTTTTTCATTGAAATGTTATTGGTGAATCCCTCTGAGTGAAATACAAAGTGTTTTTATGTGAGGAAAAACTGTCTGCTCAGAAATTTTATTTGTTTCTGTTGCGTTAAAGATCTTGTGGTGAAACAGAGCATTGTCTCTCTCTGTTATGTTTGTTTTGTTTTTGGGATTTTACCAGAAAAATTCCCCAACAAAAAAGCTGTTATTGGTTAGGGTGAAAAGTGTGTACTTAGGTGTAAATATTCCAATGTACACCGTTCTAAATTTGGAAATCAAACCAGGCTTCTATACACAAATTTGACATTTATTTATGAGATGTGATCATTATCCATGTGATGACAGAGAGACTTATTAATGGCTGTGAGATGTGATCATTATCCATGTGATGACAGAGAGACTTATTAATGGCTGTGAATAACCTTTCCCTCCTAATTATGTGACGATGAAAATAAATAATTTCCAGGTTGCAAACTCGCAAATTCTCTACGGAGTTGTCTATAATGTGACTTTTTGGAGATTCTGGTGACGGAATCCTGCGGAAGAAATGAGGTTAAATCTTGATTTTTAGCAGTTAAAATGGTTTTTTAACTGCATATTTGGATTCAGCACCCTGAAAAACCACTGGGACCCTTTGATTGTGCAGAAACTAGCTATCAAACTTAGGATTCCAATAAATTGCTGCCGGATTTTGACCAGAAAAATCCGCCGGAAAAACTTTCAAAAAATCTCATTATAGACAACTGCATTCTCTACGGGTGTTCAAACTATTGAATTCCGCTTCAAAATTTGACCTATTTTCGTTTTCGTCATGTATGGTTTTGACGTTGTCCTATGGGCATAAGAAGTCTGTTACTTTTTTGTCATTAACTCCTATTTTTAAGCCTCTCACTTCGTTGTGCCTTGTACCACTCCATGATTCCATTTACTATGCTACGTTTATGAAGACTGTTCATCTTTTACATTATGTTCTTAATGGGGTTGTGCTTGCGGCCACGGTATTTGATCATCCACTCTCTCAATTTGCTGTGATTGCTTATCCAATTTCTAATCTGATGTCTGCTTCGCTTTCACTCAGTACCTTTTCAATTTGATCATTCATGCCCTCAATTTGCTGTGATTGCTTATCCAATTTCGAATCTGATACCTTCTTCAAGTTCGCCCCATTCGTTTACATCTGCTTCAAGTTCACTCAATTTCTGCACATTTGATCATCGGCGCGCTCAATCTGCCGTGGTTGCTTATCTAATTTTTAATCTGACATCAGTTTCGAGTAACTGAATTTCATTTGTATTAGATAATCTGAGTGCAAATTCTGGAAATACGATGAACATGAATAAAGTTAAAGTGAAATATCTCAATATTTTTGAAATATTTCAAAAAAATATATGATATAATTAAGGATAATGGATAATCCACCTTAAGCTTTGATATGATGTCAGATTACACGAAAGAGGTTTCAGGTAGGCTTTCATTTTACTTGGAGCAACACTTAATCGATCATGATATGAAGCTGGCAAGTTATTTAAATATGGCAGGTGGAGTCAGCGTAATTCTGGAGGAAAAAATTGACAGTGTAAACCATTCTAGTCAGGAAATCAGTTAACATCTCTTACTCTTTTGATGGGTAGTGACCAGTCTGTATAAATTCGGGGAGATTCTGCCCAATAGTTATTATGACTTACTGGATTTTTTTGCTTAAAGCACTAGTAATCTTTTCTGTCATGTGAAAGATCTGTTTTTATAAATTTCTATTTACAAAATATTCTAGTTAGAAAAACCTTAAGAACCTTGAGACTTTGAACTTATATTACTAATCATTTTCCTTGAAACAAGATCAATATCAGAAAAAATTTAATCTATGTAATCCTCCTCTGTTGTTATGCAAAATACTAAAAATTGACGAATCAATCATCCCTACCTTAGACTTATTAGGGTTGCTTATCAAATTTTTAATATGATATATTCTTTGCACATATTGGATTAAAAAGGTTGAGTGAACATGAAGCAGCTTTAGCAGCTATAGGAAGCAAGTGAACCGGAAGCAGATATTGTACGAGAAATGCCAGCAAATTGAGGACGGAAAGATATAAACTGAGCACATAGTTGTGAACCCTTCTTAAAACACTAAAAGTACATTGTACGGTACCTAGTCACTAAAATCATATTCTTCGTTGTCATTATTGTATCAATTTTGTTTTGGATTAGTGATACCAGAGGTCTCGAGTTTGAAATATACTTCGAGTTTGAAATATACTGGGTTGGTGTTAGGGAAGATTATTGACTCCCCGTTAATAGCGATGTAAAAGATCAACACTCTCCATATATTTCGTGACATATGCTTAAATATAGTGTAACTGCAATAGTAACTCCAACACAAGAAACTTTTTCCAATACCACCATCATTATAGAAAAATACCATTAAATTATAGGGACCTTTTCCAATATCGGTATTATAATACCATCATAAAAAAGTAAAAGACTAAATATATGAAGTTATAAAGAAAGACTAAATGTATGAAGTCAATAAATAGGTTGAAGAGTCCCACTTAGAAGAGGCCCGGCACTGGATAACACAGGAAACCTCTTCTAACACCATCATCATATAAACATATGATTATAGCTGAAGACTCGCGGTGATTCACTCTGCCGAGCCTCTGACGATGGTTCGCTTTGCCTACAAAGTTCATTGGATTTAAGTCAATATTATTTTTATTTGAGAATACTCTTGGATTTAAGTCAATGTTATTTGCTATTTACTTTTTCTTTCTCCATCTCTTTATTGCAATCCAATTATTTTGAGAAATCTTAGATTTAGATTTAAATTAACGTTATTTACCATTTACCTTCTCTCAACTGCTATCAAATTATTTTTGTTAATTCTAAATTCTAGCAGTTTTTGCTGATATGTTTTTACTTCTTCTTTAATCTGTTACAAAGACTGATTATTTCACTCTCTTATATACAAATTAATCTTTATGTTTTTAATTTTTTCCATATTAAATTTTATTTGAAAAAAATAATTTATTTTTTTTAGGTTACACAGTTTTATTCTGGCAGGTTTAAAAAAAAAATCATTTAAAAAGTTAAATAATGATTAATATATTTTTATTACAACTAGTGAATTATTAGTATATTTATATAAAATATGTAAGTTATAAACTAGGATAGACATCAATTCATAATAAACATTAAAACACTTACTTCATGATATATCTGAAGTTGTTAAAAATAAAAAAAAGAGTTATAAAAATTAACTAAATTATAAATTTATTTAAAATAATAATAACAATAGCACATGAGTCTTTTGATTCATGATCAATAAGCGTTCTATTTTGTTCAAATGCGATGTGAGTGTTCACCCTAAAAAAGAAATTATAATAATTATTATTAATGCTAAAAATAATTAATATATAAGTTAAACTTATGTACATTTTTAGCCTAGGTAAGGCATCCTTATTGGCTATGGCCATGTAGGAGAGATTTCTGGTTCAAATTTTCCCCAGAAGAGAGATTCTTGGTTCAAATGTGAATAAACAATATAAACATATGTAATATGTAAAAAAAAAAAAAAAAACAAAAAACAAAAAAAAAAACAAAAACAAAACTTTATACATTTTTAAGAATTTCCTCTCGGTGGTTTCACTCCACAAAGATGAAATATATTTAATTATCATTGAATGATAAAAAAATAAATTAATATATAAGTTAACTTATATGAATTTACAAAACAGTAACAACATTCTTAACTATGGAGATATCACCCCTAATAATATGAACATTCTATGATTAAATAGGCTTAACAATACCATTATATTCAACCGGAGTGCTAAAAAGTCATAACTTTCATTTGGTATGCCATTTTCTTTTAGTTAAGATTTAATTAAAGAGCACAATAAATAAAATAAAATAGAAAATACAAAACTACTTTTGAAAATAAATCTTAGCGCATAAACCCTATTTTATAGAAATTATTCAAACTCAATCGATAATTATTGATAATTAAATTAAATGAAGTAAAATTTTAAAAAACTCTATTTCAAAATAAACATATTAAAAGAAATTACAAATTGCTTAAATTATTTAATTTATTTATTAACAAGAAAAATTAAAACAAATTTCCTTTTCATTAAGCTGAGCTACTCATTCTACAGCCCAATATAATGTGTATGTCGGTAAGTCATCAAAGTTGAAATTTTGCTTAATGTGTAACTGTTAGCCATCAACACAAATTAAATCCTTCTTCATCCAACTTACATTAAATTAAATTAATAAATCTATCCTAATTTTTATGACGACATAGTTATAATTCTTTCTAACCTGATTATGTAACCGTAATCTTTACAATACTTATAAGCTGATTCAATTAAATATTGAGTACAGGTATACATGTCTAAGACGTAACGACAACTTAGCTTTTTTGGCTTTTCACAGAGGGATGTCATTTCCCCCTCCGGTGGCCGCTAATGCATTCACGAGGGCGAGGGCAATACTGATCAATTTAGACACAATCTGCACACGGATCGTGACGATGGGCTTAACCGCCCCACCCTGGACATCCTGAAAGCCGTCGAGGCAGGAGTCCTCGTTGGAGAGGGCGGCACTCAACCAGGTCTGCACGTCAGCCATCTGAGAATTGAAGTTGTTCTTCCTCAAGTGCTTCAGCTTCGCCAGAGATTCGTGAATCTCGTCCCTGGCGTCCTCGAAATTGTCAATACAATCCTCAAGCGCCGCTCTTTCTCCTTGACTCATCTTGGCACTTCTGTGTTTCAGGCCGGTGGCCCAAACGGAAACATTGCGGGCAAAAACCAGGGTCAAGTTCACGGCTGCCTTCGTCACCTCCTTCTGCGTGGGCTGGAAAGATCCCGGGTAGGTAGAAAGAGCTGAAACGCAGAGCTTCGAATACTGAGTCACGTTGCACGAGGATTTTATAAATTCAGTAATGTTCGCTTCCTGCTTTGCTGCCGCTGAACCCAATGTTGCAGAAATTAAGACAATTAAAAAATAAACCGTCCGCGAATTCATGGTAATTCTATTCATAACAGTGTAAAGATAAAGTTTAGAAAAGAGCTGAAGGTGAATATTGCGATCCAAGAGAATTGCAGAGCGCCTCATCTTATAGCTGCTTCTTGCTTCGCCATAAATAGGACATTTGCAGACTTTTTGGGAATGGTTAATTATATGTTACATTGCCGTGGCGGATAGCGGTTTTTGGAGGTTTCCTTCGTTCTAGGTTCTCAATCCACTGAAACCGGTTGCTTTGCCATAAATAGGACATTTGCAGACTTTTTGGGAATGGTTAATTATATGTTACATTGTCGTGGCGGATAGCGGTTCTTGGAGGTTTCCTTCGTTCTAGGTTTTCAATCCACTGAAACCGGTTCCTGTTCCTTCAAGTCCGTGCCCAAGGGATTGTCACGCGACGTTAACCAACTCTCCCCAGCTTTCCCGGAAGCAGTTTTATCGGTTTAAGATTTTCAAATTAGTTTTTTTTCCAAAACTTTTTTTTTCCAGTGGGGGAGAGAGCATCCTCGCTGAAGAATCAAGATACAACATATATCGTCGAAGCGAGCAGATTCATCATACGAGCAGATACCATCATACAATATTATCGCCGAAGCGAGCAAAATTACGTCATCATTGAGACACATATGTCATCACCGAAACAAATGCCCTGCAGCATCGCGCAGCTCCCGCAGGAAGAACGTGGCTGGGGTGGGAAAGCCAACTGCCCCAACCAACACATAAGCTTATTTTAACAACTTTTTTTTAACGGAGTTGTATAACTTTCTGGTAAGGTTTTTTGGTTTAATTTTTCTAAAATTTTACAGAAATTTATGGGAAATCACAAGTTTGATGGTAATCTGTGCACTGTCCTTGTGACTAGTGTTTTTCAGAATGCAATCCAAAACCCAGCTTAAATAATATAAATCAAGATTTCACCACAAATTTTCTATCAAATTCTTACACCCAAAAATCCAAAAAATATCAATAAAAACAAACCCTATTATGATTTTATTGTTTCAAAAAACTTATCACAATTCAATTATTTCAAACTAGCAGTGGATATTAATTTAGGTGGATTATTATTCAATAAAAATCACATCATTTCGAATTATATATAGGAATACTTTTTGATTTTACTCCTGTTAAATGTCCCTAAGTCTTGTCTTAAAATATTTAATTAAGCAAAGAAACAAGTTTACTCCAAATTTTGTAAAAAATTTTAAATTAAATTATTTTATTTTTTAAAATACTAATATTTAATTTTAAACTAATTATTTCTTTTAATAAAATATTTAACTTATATAAAAATTATATCTTTATTTCTTTACCATCTATTTTAAAATTCTAAACTAACTATTTTATTTTTAATAAGATATTAACCTATATAAAAATTGATGCCGTGCTGTACAGTGATTTTATATTTTATGACATGTAACATTAACCAATTTTATAAAACAAATTGATTATCATAATACTATTATTTGCGTTGTTTTCCTTCATTCCATAGTAAAATATTTCAACTTTTTTACATGTATTACTTAGGTTTAATTTGGAAGATTGCGAAAAGGGTTACGCTTTTTTAATATATTATTTGAAATATTTAAAATTAAACATGTATTACTTCTATATTTAAAAGATTTAAATTTGACAATTTAATTTTTTTAATATATGATTTAGGTTTAGTTTGGCAAAGAAGAAGGTTATTTGTTTGTCTTAAGGAGTTTTTGTCCAATTTTCTTTTATATATTAAGTTGTATTGAAAATATCAATTTTAAGATTAGTAAAATGTTTATAACTTAAAAATAAGTGTATCTTTATTAATCATAAATATGTGATTATATTTAAAAGTGTAATTAACCATAAATATAATAAAGTACAAAATAAAGTACAAAGTCTTAAATCTATTTTTTAAGTGTAAATTATTCAATGATACTTACAATAGGAGTTGTCTATAATGCGACTTTTTGGAGATTCTGGTGACGGAATCCGGCGGAAGAAATGAGGTTAAATCTTGATTTTTAGCAGTTAAAATGGTTTTTTAACTGCATATTTGGATTCAGCGCCCTGGAAAACCCCTGGAAGCCATTGATTGTGCAAAAACTAGCTATCAAACTTGGGATTCGAATGAATTGCTGCCGGATTTTGACCGGAAAAATCCGCCGGAAAGGCTTTCAAAAAGTCGCGTTATAGACTACTACCTAATACGGCCGTCTTAGCAGCGGTGCACCCTTCTCCTTTGCGGGCCCTACGCGGTGGCCACGGACTGAATTAAAGCAGCAGCAAGTGGGACTCTGAGTGTCTGACGTCCATGGTTGGCACTAATAAGGCCGTCTTAGCAGCGGTGCACCCTTCTCCTTTGCGGGCCCTACGCGGTGGCCACGGACTGAATTAAAGCAGCAGCAAGTGGGACTCTGAGTGTCTGACGTCCATGGTTGGCACTAATACGGCCGTCTTAGCAGCGGTGCACCCTTCTCCTTTGCGGGCCCTACGCGGTGGCCACGGACTGAATTAAAGCAGCATCAAGTGGGACTCTGAGTGTCTGATGTCCATGGTTGGCACTAATACGGCTGTCTTAGCAGCGGTGCACCCTTCTCCTTTGCGGGCCCTACGCGGTGGCCACGGACTGACTTGTGGTGGAATACGCGGTGGCCACGGACTGACTTGTGGTGGAATACACTGTAGGACCATTTGCAAGGTTCGTTTTCTTGTCCTTTCGTCTAGATGATAATTGCATGGAAACTTAGGTAAAGTATGACACCTAACAGTTGTATAGTATGGCCCACTAACACAGATTTTGTGGAAGATTGACAATATGTCAGAGGAAATATTTATAGTGGTAGGGATCGCCTTATGTTCACACCTTCCAAAATTACCACT
This sequence comes from Pinus taeda, assembly GCA_000404065.3. Lineage (NCBI taxonomy): Eukaryota > Viridiplantae > Streptophyta > Pinopsida > Pinales > Pinaceae > Pinus > Pinus taeda. The sequence goes on along the minus strand of APFE030093950.1, from coordinate 92,597 downwards.
GCAGTCAAAATTTTGGCATGAATGACGTGGAAGATGGAAGAAAGCATCAAATTGGTCCAGTCTCTATAAAGTTTGCGGTCTCATTTTCTTTATCCAAAAGAATTTGAGTGCCAATATATGTGGTATATTTGCCTATAATTTCTTTATCCAAAAGAATTTGAGTGCCAATATATGTGGTATATTTGCCTATAATTATGCTAAGTTTGTGGACGATATTGACAAACATGAAATGACGGTGGGAAAAGGGGAGGTCCCTTCATGTGAAAGTTCAACCTTTCCTAGCTTGTGTTATAGAGTTATAATTTATAAATGTATTTTAAAAATTTTGAATTCATATTTTTAATTTAAAAAGATATTTGAACTAGTATTTTAATTTAAAAGGATATTTGAACTAATATTTTTAATTTAAAAAGATGATTGACGACTTCAATGACTTAATTAGTTAAATTTTATTTTAAATATATATTTTAATAATAATTAATTTTTTTTATTAAATTTTGTTTATGTGTAAGTTGTAATTTATATATGAATTTCAAATCGTGTGTCATAACAAAAAAAAGTTTTATTACTCGTGGAAATTTTAAGCCTAGACATATCTCATCATACATATCTATATCTTTACTATGCATCTCTATTTTCTATTAAAAATGATTCATAATTTCTTAGCATATCTTTAAACCTTGAATTAGTGTAATAGGTAAGGTGAGTTTAAATTGACAGATGTTGTTGGTGCAACATAACATTGGTTTTAGGAGTAAGAATAGTCTCAAAATGTGTAACGAAAGAAGATAGTTGATGTTGAAGAAGATAGTTACAAGTTGCAACCATGTACCACAAAAGGTTGTAGTGACCATAATGTACGATTTCCTTGGAAGGAAAAATGAAATAATTGAAATTCATGTTTGGAAGCACAATAAAATGGGAATATGGGCCAACCTTTAAAGTCATCTTAGAGGAGAGGTGATAATCATTTATTTCAAACTTAAATGCTTTCATTTTTTGCAATGATAATTGAGATTATTATTGGGTATGATTAGAATCTTCATGTTTTCCACTATATTCACTATCATGAGATTAATAATCTTAGCAATGAAATGTAAAAGAGGGCTCATCCACAAGTATTCAAGTCAATCATCCCACATGCCTCTACTCATTTTTTAGATTCATATTTATTTATGATCACTTATGCTTGTTGTTTAAGCACATGGATCTTCCTTTGAAAATCAACTAAACATATACCCCATCAAATCTTTCGAATATACTTCAATCAATAAGCTACCAGAGTTGTATAGATAAAATGGCAATAAGTTATGTTTTAAACTCTTCAACTATAATTCTTGCTATGCCCAAATCTTAGTCAAATTCCCTCATGATACAACACCTCACAACATTTTTGTGGTTCCAGAATTGAGAAATTCATGGTATATTTATATCCAATCTTCTAGCATTTCCAAAATATGAGACCTTCAATTACCAATATTTAGAAGCTCTTGTTCTAAGTACACATTTGTATTATTTTTTCAACTAATAAAGTTTGCAAATAGCTATGTTAGCACTTTTAATTAATAAATTTATATTGATTGTGACCAAGGAATTAAATATAAAGAAATGGGTGTTCAAACAACATTTGAAATGGGGATATGCAATGGGGTCAAGGTTGCGAGGAAAGGTAGAGGAAGGTTAAGGTTTGTTGTCTTTGGAATCTATTAGGAGAATTGATAATGTTGTCTCCCTCTACTAGGGAATTTATTTGTAAACTTTTGGTTATCATTCAACTAAGCTTTGCAAGCTAAAATTTGGGATTGATTTGTTTTTTCACCCTAAACCTAGCCTTCCAAACTTCATTTTCATGACCTTTGAATTAGCTATATTCACAAACTATTTATGTTAGTCACTATGCTTTCTCATTATTATATGTCTTCATTAAAAGTGATGATTATGATGGGTTGCCTAGTTCATTTCTTGTGCAGTTTTCCTCTTCTATGAGATCAAAGATACTAATAACTTTCATTATTTATGAGATCAAATATGTAGTAGTTGCTTGAAGGAAACTATATTTATATGAAATATATGAGCCTAGCATATGGACCATTGTAGTTCCGACTTTAACCATCCATCATTTTAAATACTACTTTCTAAAATATTTCCTTCAAGTCACAAACTCTTGGATTTTCCACCAATGAAAAGGATCTTCTCCACTATGATTCTAATGTAACATTCCTTTTTCTAATCCCTAAGTTTTGCAATGTAATTAAGGGATGATAATCTTGGAGAGCCAGCATGGATATATTGCCAAGATTGTTTGTTGTACATATTTTGATTAAATTATAAACTATTGAATTTGAAGAAGGAGAATCCTATATGAATCTTGATGTATGGAAGGATAGGCTACTTAGGAAGTCTGTAACTGAGATTGGGAAGTTTCCCATCTTCTCTAAATTTAACGTTATAACCCCTAATGTTCTTGTTGAACTACCAACTACCTATGGGGGAGAATGTGTTGGAGCCACCCGAGCATGGGCTACGTACCTCACAATAGAGTCTTGGTTGACTTCACATCCCAAGAAGGGGAACTTGGAACTTTCCTGTGTGAAGGAACACTTGTGGGTTCAAAACATGTTGATTTTTTAGTTAGTTGTTTTGAGTAGAGTTTCGAAGACTGTAAAAATTAGAGACAAAGACAGAAAACAAAACTTGAACTATTTTTGTGAACCTATAATCCTTGTGAACATGATAATCTAAGAACAATAATCTTGCAAACTTGTAAACATATGATTGGAAGTTGGACTAAAAATTGGAGGCTTGAAGTGTGTTAGTTGAGGAAACCAGAGAGAGAGCCTTTCATTCGAGTCGAATAGACCAAGAAGAACTCTACGATTTGGTTGTGTTTGTTCATGTCAAGCACTTGAAAGAGAAAGGGTTTTCAAGGAAACCATAGGAAGCGGTGAAGTGATTTGGGAGGATTCAAGATGTCTCAAAATAAATAGTCTGAAATCAAGATGAAAAGGTTTCCATGACAAGGAGTTCAATGATATATTTCCAACACAACTTGAACGAGCTTAAGCAAACTTCATATGAGAAAGTTATCATGTATTGAAGTTTTGCAAAAACATGCAAAAAAGAAAGGATAGAGGTGACATGTGGTAGTCCCAAAGGGTGACATGTGGTTTAAAATCTTTTCTTCATGGTCAAAATTCACTAATGCATTAAAGAAATAGTTTATCCTTTAGCATATTATCATGGAATGGAAAAAATTAAGACAAGGAAAAGGAAAAAGCATGCAAAGCTTTACTAAATAATTTAGGAAGAAGGCATTGGATTTAAATATTTCATTATATAATCTAGAAACTCTTTTAAAATATATCGATGTATTCCATAGTTACAATCACAATATTATTCTCTTATTTAATCCCACTAATTTGGATGAAGTATGTATCCAAGCTACTCATCTTGAGTCCAGGGGAAAGAATGTGCAAAGTGATTTCAAACAGAAGTAAAAATCCAAGTTTTTAGAAGTCAAATTCAAAGGAAAAGGGAAAGGCAAGAAGGTTTCTACAATGAAGAAAGAAGAGACAAATCCTACATGCTCTCATTGTAGAAAGGAAGGATGTGATGAAGCTAATTTTTGGACATCATAAACTAAGGCCAAAAATGTTTAGAGGCAAAGGAGATCAAAATACTCTTGCCATAGTGCAACAAAATTTGGGATCTATTTCAAGGGATGAGGCTTATATTAGAACTATAGGAGTGCAAGGTAAAACATCTTCTCATGCTAGTTCTAATTCTTCTATTCCATCTCCTAGTCTTGAACGTAGAAGAAGTGAGTTTTTTCTCATAAGGGTGATAATTAAGCATATGAAAGTTGATAGTATTTTTTATGTTGGTTCCCAAGTAAATGTAATATCTAATGCAATTTTCAAGAAACTAGCATCAGAAACAACACCTCACAAGAAACCTTATCCTCTAAGTTGGGTACATGATGATGCAAAACTACAAGTAACCAAATAATGTAATATTAAATTTTCTATCACTTCAAAACTTGTTGATGAGGCTCAATTAGATGTGGTTCCTCTTCATGTTTGTGGAATTGTATTGGGAAGCCATTACTTGAATGAAATGAAAGCCATATTCTTTAGGGAGGAGAAAAAATATGACCTCACCAAAGACGGGGTTGAGTTTATTGTAAGAGCACATAGCATGAAGACTAAATTATCACTTGTTAGTGCAAGGAAAATGAAGAGGATAATAAATGCTAGAAATAAATATGTACTTATAATTGTGAAAACAAAAGATGTTGAACAATATACTTCTTTTAAGGGTTCTAATCCTTCTCATAAGGGTGAATTAGTTAATCTCATTTCTAACTATGATGAAAAATTCCATGAACCTGAAGTATTGCCTCCCAAGAGGGAGATTCAACATGAGATTCAACTGCAAGAAAGTTCCCTTGTTCCTAATGTTGGTATGTATAAGATGTCCATAATTGAGAATGTAGAGATAAAAAGTAAGTTCAAGAATTTCTTGAAAAGGGAATCATCATGCCTAGTTCCTCTCCACGTGGGTATCCTATTGTGATAGTACCAAATGTTGATTTTTAGGTTATCCTCTAAACTGATAATTACTTCTTATGATTCCAGTTAGGTTAATGTTTTCGTGTATTCCTTTATCATCATAAAGCAATTACACATAGGATATCAACAATAAAACAATATGCCAAAAGGATCATAAAGAGATAATTACACATGAACACAATCATTTACCCTAGGAAAACCCACATTGGGGAAAACCAAACAACCTTTTCCTTAGATAAATTCTTATTTTCAACAAGAGATACATCTATACATCCTATTCATTTACAAGGTCAAACTGACCATCAAATAAAATTGGTCAAACATAGTCCAACTCAATCCTAGTCAAGTCATCTTCCCACAAGATTCGGTATGATAAGGTATGCTTAGAATTATGCCTTCTTCCTTCCTCAGAATCCAATCCTTCCTTAGAATTTTGGTACAGATATTCATCTAACACAGAGGGCTACCACAAAGATTTAGTCTCATACAATAGAAATTCATCTAGCACAGAGGGATACCACAAATGTTTGTTCCTACACACTGGATATTTGTCTTGCATAAAGGGCTACCACAAAGATTTGGTTTTGTACAACAAAGGGAGAAATTCAATGTTCATCGTTCATCCTTCTTTATTTTCTCCTTCACATGGATTAATAGAAGATATTATGTCTTTTATGATCAAATCCAATTGGAGCTTGAGAAGAGGTCGAATATCTCTTATATATATAGATCCATTAGGCCAAATGGGTGCCTTTCTTAACAAAGCTGACTTGAACACTTTAAGGGGCCAATGTGACTAGGAGGAGGCTGAAATGGCTTCCTTTGGAGCCAAAAACTATATATTTAAAAATTCAAATTTTCTTCTTTTGAAAAGAGCATGAAGAACATGCTTTACAAAATTTTTCTTTACAAATACATCATGGAGAAAAAATAATAATTATGAAGACCAACCATAGTTACAAAATTCAAACCAAAGAAGGATGGTACATGGTGAATGTGTGTTGACTTTCATGTAATAAAAGAAGTCTCGGTAAAGAATTGATACCCTATTCCTTGTATCAATGATTTGTTAGGTTAGTTAAAATATGTTAATTATTGTACTAATTTATATTGTGAAATGGTTATCATCAGATTCAGGTTGCAGAAGGTGATGTTTGGATAACCACTTTCAAAACAAAGAAGGGTTTTTTTGAATGGTTAGTGATTCCTTTTGGGCTTTAAAATGCCCCAACATTATGCATATGATGAATGATGTTTTTTGACCATTCATTGATGACTTTGTAATTGTCTACTTAGATGACATCTTTTATTTACCAGAACTTGGGATAAACATGTCAAGCATGTTAGACAAGTATTATATACTTTAAAGGACAATTTGTATGTGAAAATGCGTGTTAAACATACATGGATTGTAAACATCGAATGTGAAAGATAAGCATTGCATTGCAGATATTATTGCCATGATATGCATTTTTGGTCCATTGATGTGACCCTTGGATTCATATTCCAAGTAGTCTCTTGGACTCTGGTGGCTGTTCACATTCCACACCAACCCATAGAGGATTATGTGTCCAACATTCCCCTATTAATCCGAAGGGGTATGTATGAGTCCAAAAAGAGAGTTGTAATACAAAATGTGCAAAAATATGGATGACAACACTAGGCTGAATGTTCTCTCTGAAATGTTGGTATGAGGAGGGTGGTTTAAGGATGACCGCCAACACTAGAACGCTTAGTCTAGTTCCCATAACTCTTCCAATTCTGGCAAGAAGCTGAAATATTTTGCAAGAGGAAGTGTCCCTAATGCTTTGGAGATGGAGACATTCAACCTAAAAAGGGGAGGTATACAACGCGTAGTGGTTTAAGGATGACCACCAACTCTGGAATGCTTAATGCAAATCATAGAACTCTTCCAAAACTAGCAAGAAGATCATGTATTGTGCTAGAGGAAGTGTCCCCAAATCTTTGAAGGGAAGTCTTAACCCGGCATAGATGGTTTAAGACTGACCACCAACTGAAGGCATGCTTAATGGAATATATGTCTCTGGTTACAACTCTGAATCTGGTATGGCGGGTTGTGGCCCAGGCTCGCTTGATGTGGCTTTGAAACTTGTAGATGGCCATCACTCCCCCCCTGTTAGATACAAGGTGAGAATATGAAGAGATCTCAACTGCAATACTTTTCAATATTCGAGAACAAATCCTGTTGTTTGAGGGAAATATCTTCTTGGTTGTTGAAGCCCATTTCCAAGAAGAAATCCATCCAAGATGAATCTTTGTTCTTGTAGGAGGCTTATTTTTGAAGCATATGTGTTAAGAATGAGTACGCTGACCATAATGCTTACATGGATGAAGATCAAAACAATGCTATTTCATATGGCCAACTCAAAAGGTGAACTATCATGAAGAAGTCCAACACTCTTAAATAGGATGGGCTTTGAGTAATATTGAATATGAAAGGAAACCTCCTTATCATATCCAAGTCCTCTTATGTTCTTGTTGTGGACAAGCTCTTCTCAAGATCTGAAGATTTTCTTGGGAAGTGCAGGCTGAATTTATACTTTGGCATGCAATTTCGCTGCTTCACTAGGTACGGGATATGAATCAACTTGCTACTTATTGGAGTCTATTTCAATGTTCTGAATAGAAACAGGTTCAGAATGATGACTCCACTATTGTAATTCTGCTTGCCAAAGTTGAGATTCAAGTTCCAAAAAAATTATTTTATCCTATGCATTTTGTAGACAACTCTGAATTTCTAAGAGAGAGCCTTTGTTGATTTGGATTGGGTCATAAACAGTAGATCGTATCATGGTTTTCAAGAACTCCAATACTTCACCAATTTGAGTCATTTTCTCCAATGTCAAACTTACACTTTAAAAAACTGATGACACCTATGGATCAATGAGGAAGGAGCAACACCCACTTACAATATCTAGTCACCCATTTTCTCCAAAGTTGATTTGAAATTTTCTTTAGGATGTTGATACATTTGATGAAGTTTTTGCACTTCTAGTCAATAGAGTCAGATTCGGTTGATGTTCCCTGTTATAATAGGGGAATATACAGACTTCTTTACTTCTAAGTATCATACAGTGAACTGTGGAATTATATTTTGTGGTCTTGAAAATCCTCTTCCTCCAAATTGGTAAGCGTACTTTCTTTTGAATAATGCTCATAGTGCATTGAATGTAAATAGTAAAATTGGTTCCAACGTAGATAGAAAAAGACAACACAGTAATATATATGACAACAATACATTGAAATAATTAATATGACACGTTCTTCAAAACATTATTCAATGCTCATACACAATTCATGGTATTTGATTAAGGTTAATTCCATAGAATAATAGCGCACATAGGATTTCAACACAAAGATACGATTAGTTTATAATGTAGCAATAAGCAAGATGTACCTCATCATCCTAATTATAGGTATTTGAGGCCAATAATATGGATTTTTAGGACAAAAGAGATATTATAGGTAAGGGATTACTATGGAAAAATGGTAGCTAGAAATGTCAATGTTAGCAATCAACAATATGATTCTTCATCAAAGAGGAATACTCTTCTATAATGGCAGCTTCTCACTTAGGTATTCAAATAACATTATATTTTTTTTTGTATATCTTCTAAAATGGCATGACGCAAGAGAAATATTCCTCTTGCTTGTGATTCATTTGAGGCAAGATAACTTCAATCAGTTGCCTCGTAGCCATATCTAATATCCTTTTTTTTGTGAACGATCCTCCTTAAGGGTTCATTTAGAACATGTCACTCTTGATTTGACTGCTCAGAATCTGAGGGTGTTGTTGGTAGATTTTCTTCTACCTGAGCAAATTCACCATAACTTTCATCTTCCATCATGAATATTAGAATCAATAACAATAAAAAAAGTTGAGGAAGGAGGGGAAGACATTCTTGGATTGTTGTTGTCATCAAAATGAAAAATTCAAAACCATAATGAAGATTAGGATCATTATAAATAGTAAAAAATGGGGGGGGGAAGACAATCATGGATTGTTGTTCTCATCAAAATGAACATCCCTTTGGAACAAAACTTTCTTAGAGGTAGGATATAAGAGCTAATAAGCCTTCATGTCCTCATAATAACTAATAAATATTAGTTTTTGAGTCTTCTTTTCCATGGATTTTTACTTCTCATATGTAATCAATGCGTAAGCGAGACTACAAAATACTCGAAATTAAGAGGTAACATGTTTTTCATGTGTCCAAGTTTCCACTAGATTTATATGTACAACTGCCTCATGAGGCATCTTGTTTTGAATATAATTGGCACAATTAATTGCTTTGGTTCAAAAGGAAGGTTCCATGTTCTGGGATTGAATCATGCAAATTTCCATCTTCTTAAGTATTGAACCCTTCCTTTTAGGAACACCATTTTGTTGAGGGGTGTGGGGAACAAAGTGTTGATGAAGGATGCCTTGTTCTCTAAAAAAAATTTGAATTTCCTTATTAACATATTGTTGCCCATTATCAATGTGTAGCTTCTTGATGGAGCATTATAATTGTTTCTCAATGAAATCTTTAAATGCCTTGAATTTTATGAAATACTTCACTCTTGTACTTGAGGAACTACACCCAAGAGTTGCATGAGAAGTCATCAATAATCGTTAGTGCATACTTAGCCCCTAAAAAACAAGGAGTTATATATATAGTAACATGAATGAGTATATCCATATATAATATTATATATATCTATTGAAAATCCACCCCTATATGTGGAAAGTGCATTAGGGGTTACATTTCTTATACTTCACAAAATTCTAAAAAGGATAACAACCAACCTCCTCCCAATAAGAATGGGGGAAGGGGGGGTCTAAAAATAAAACTTCAAATTTTTATTCCTATTGCTTCATAGGATCCGGAGTAAATTTTAACAAATTTCTTGCACAAGAAAATGTAGAAACAAAGCATTTACATAAATTTCTAGAAGACGATCCACCATTAAACCCATGGGGTGCAAGACAAAGCCTTGGATCAAATTTATTTCTACTATGTTATTTCCTTCTTTTTGTTATTGATTGGGAATAATGTTTATTTTTAAATATATATGATTAGGAAGGGGAAGAATATGAGGGCCTCATCTTCTTCTTGGACACCTTACCAGCTTCTTCAACATTCATTGCAAGAGGAACCTTTGGAGAGGGTGCAAGACAAAGCTCGGGATCGAATTTATTTCTGCTATGTTATTTCCTTCTTTTTGTTATTGATTGGGATGAATGTTTATTTTTAAACACATATGATTAGGAAGGGGAAGAATAGGAGGGTGTTCTCAACACACTAGCTACTCGTGCACTGAGAATCTCTGATGAAAATTCCCTTGATAAAGTGAAAGCCCATCTCCTTAATTTTTTTTCAACAATGGCTATAGCAAGCACCAAGGTTTGAAAGCCTTCGTTAAAGCTAGCATAGGTCTGAAGGTCAAGAAAGACCCCAAAGATCGATTCTCAAGAGTTCATCTCCCCTTCATCCAAAGGACCACTGACAAGATTGTTAGAATCCTTAGGAAGCATAATTTTCCCTCAACCTTTAGACCCCTTAACACCATACGTAGTTCCCTAAGGTTTGTTAAAGACCCATCGACCCCAATGACATGAAAGGTGTTTATGTTATCCCTTTCTCCTGTGGGACCCCCTATGTGGGTGAAACGGAGCACTCCATTAATCAAAGGATTCATGAGCATGCCACCGGCATCAAACATGGGAGGACCTAGTCTTCAGCCTTGGCTGAACATGCAGAGAAGACTAAGCATCATAATGACGGTTGGAAGATTAGCAGTTGTTGGATCCCTGCCTTTCTCCCTAGCCTACCCCCCCTTCCCCCCTGGTTGGTTCCTTTTTGGCCTTTTTTATTTCTAGTTTTTTCTCCCTTGTCTTCGGGATTGTTTAATACCACATGTCCAAAAAAATCCATAACTCATCTCATATGACATTTATTGACTCAAGAGGTGCATTTTACAATAGAGTATAAGGGAGATGTATAATTGCTTCTATGGTCAACCTCAAGTTGACATGTGTCCATTTTAAAATAAAACTAAAAATGTTTTTTAATTAAAAAACAATATTAGATATATTGAAAAAAAAATGAATTTGCATATTAGGTTTTTTTTGGTTTTTTTTAAACCAACAACTGTGGTTCATCATCAGGACCACACTTGCTCGTTCAAACGGGTCGACCAAAAATATCTCTTATGTGATTTCTATTGAAAGGATTTGCTTAAAAGGTACACTTGCTGGTTCCAAACCAACAACTGTGGTTCATCATCAGGACCAACCCAACAACTGTGGTTCATCATCAGGACCACACTTGCTGGTTCAAACGGGTCGGCCAAAAATATCTCTTATGTGATTTCTATTGAAAGGATTTGCTTAAAAGGTTAGTTTTACCTGAAAAAATAAAAATAAAATAAAAAATAATACTATATATATATAATATATTATATTATATATAATATTATATATTATTAATTTTTTATTTTTTTTAATTGTGAAGATTATAATTCTCAATACTTTTAAAAGTATTTTAATATAGAATTTAAATAAACCATTTGAATATCATCATAACTAATATATTTTAATATCAACTTTATATATATATAACAAATATTT
>APFE030093950.1:54680-66180 GCA_000404065.3 Pinus taeda | reverse complement strand
ATTGTTTATTTTCTGTTTTTAGAATTTGTATGCAGGTAATTTCTTTACAGGTTTAAAACTTACAGTTCCCTCTTGGTCGTGGCATAAATCCCTCAATCTTCTTCTTATCCAAACTGCTTGAAACGTTGTTGCTGTTGTGACAAAATATTCAAATTCTGATATTTACAATGACACTATTAGCTGCTTCTTGGAGGCCCATGAAATGTCTCCCGAACCCAAATGGAAAACATATCCCGATGTGCTCTTTCTATCATCGACACTTCCTACCTAGTCACTATCAATGTAACCAACTAGCCTAAAATCATTTTTTGCAGTGTACAAAATACCATACTCCTTTGTCCCATTGCCATCCCTTAGAATCCTTTTGGCTACTTTCCAATGTGTCTCATTGGGTGTCTCCATGAACCTCGACACAAGGCTTACTACATACATTATATACGACCTAGTTTCCATCAAATACATCAATCTTCCCACCATACTTTTGTATAATGTCGAATTGACATTGTTGCTGCAATCTTCTTTTTCAACTTCAACCCCATGACAGTTGGAGTTGGTGCGGGCTTCTTGTTCTACATATTAAACCTCTCCAAAATTTATACTAAATACTTTTCTTGAGAAATAAAAATACCATTTTTTGTTTTCTTCACTTCTATGCTCAAAACATACCTTAACAACCCCAAATTAGTCATTTCAAACTCACTTTTCATGATTTTTTTGAAATCAGTTATGAGGAAATCATCATTGGCTGTAAAAATGAAATCATTTACATATAAGACAACAATAAGAAGCTTACCATTAATCTCTTTGATGTAGAAAGTAGGTTCACCATCAAATTTGACAAAGCCATTGTCCATCAAGTAAGCATCTATCCTACTATACCATGCACGCGATGCTTACTTTAGCCCATAAAGAATTTTCCTCAACCTATACACCTTGTCTTCTTGGCCTTCTACCTCATAACCAGGTGGTTTTGCAACATATGCTTCCTCTTTCAGCACTCCATTGAAGAACGTTGATTTTACATCCATTTGATTCACTTTTCATTTATGTTGCCTGATAATTGACAACACTGTACAAATTGTCTCCATCTTCGAACAACTAGCCCTGCTTTATGACTTTCAATCTTTCCTTCAGTGTTGCTCTTGGTCTTATAGACCCACTTCACTCCAATGACTTATTTTCCTTGCGGAAGGTCCACTAACTCCCACGTGTCATTTTTTTCTATTGCTTCTATTTCTTCATCCATTGCTGCAACCCATTTTTCTTCTTTGACTGCATCCTCAAAATGGATTAGGTCATCTACATGAAAAAATAATGCAAATAAGGAATTAAGACCGACACTGCTATCAATTTCATCTTGCTCATAAATTTCACTTAAATTTATGACTTTTTGTCTTCTTATGCTTGCCGAATATGGGCTTGAGATATCACTTGATGTTGCGCTTGAAGTAGATGACACTGTGGGTCTTTGCGGTCTTCTTGGAGAAGCACTTACTTGATTGCGCGACATTGTCCTATTATTTGTTTACAATGTCTCTTGTTGATTGCTTTTTTGAGTTTTAATAGGAGTAGAAGGAGTCATTGTTGAGGAGTTACTTGTTGCGGCCAATTCCTCATTGTTCTCATGTGGTATACATGTTCTCACATTGATTGTCTTCTTTGAAATTCCATCCCATGCTTCCTCTACTATGAACTGCACATCTTTGTTGATTATGACCTTCTTGGTTGATGGATTGTATAGCTTGTATGCCTTGGATTCATCGCTATATCCAACAAATGTACATTTCTTCCCCTTGCTATCCAATTTATTCCTTAACTCATATTATATATGTGCATATGCCACACATTCAAATAATCTCGTGTGAGTGACACTATGCTTTCGTCCACTCCATACCTCCTCAAGAACCATATTCTTGACACTTTTGGTTGGACACCTATTAATGATATATGTTGTGCAAGACAACTTCAGCCCAATAGTAATTTTGAAAATTCTTTGCCTTCAACATACCTGTTACATAGCATTTTGTCATTGTCCCTGTACTGCCCATTCCTTGATCTTAGAGGGCCTATATAATGAACCCTGTATGCTTTCCCATCATGAAGAAAACTCCATTGTGTCCCTCTTCATGAGTAGAACAATTCCCCTTGACATCATTTCCCAAGAAACTTCTGTTTTTCCCTATTTACAAGACCGACACTAATGAGAAGAGTCCTCATCACGCTGATATCCAGGGATTAATGCTATCCCTCATGTTAATCGAAGCGACTGAGCCTTTTTCCAGTCGTGTCGGTCCTATTTTCGAAAGTTTTTAAAAATAGAGCCAAAGCTTCCCTCTCTAGAAGCCTTGTAACAGAAATCTGGTAGATGGTTAAGCCGGATGGAGCTGAAGAGGTCAAGTTAGGCTCTTTTCCCCTATTAGGATGGAACTACCTCAAAATATAAGACCTTCTCCCATGAGTAGAGGATCCATCTCTCCTGTATAAAGTTTCATCTTTCCCAAGCACAAGCTAGTGTTAGTGTGTATGTGTTCTATTTCTGATTATACTCTGGTTGAAGCTTGAAGTAAAGTTATACATAGCTTGTATCCTTTCTAGTTGTGTGAGGGAGAAGTGTGAATTTGGTTTAGAGTGAAGCCTAAAGGGAAGAGCCTTGAGACTACTATTCTTGAGGTCATCATGTAACGCTGACGAATGTGTGTGGGAACCCAGATTTGTCAAGGGAGAACATCAACGTCAAGACAAGGGTTCTAACCTCTCTTTGATTTAATATATATGCTATTATTGATTGATTTCCTACATAATGTGTCATATTACATGTTTATGTCTTAATGCTTCTTGAATTTTTAGGTAGGTTGAATTACAATTTGTCTATTATCACGTTTGCAGTTGGTTATTGCTTGTTTGTTTCAGGTGCTTAGAGAAGGAAAAAAGAGGTAGTTGGAGTGAGGAAGAAAGAGCTTCATAAAACGAGATAAGCAGACTAAGAGGTAGGCCCTCTCAATTGGTTCTAACCTAAGGAAATATTCCATAGAATCTCTTGTTTGTGGCTAGACCCACTATTGGGCTAGAGGGAATTGTTTGTGTCTGCACTCGTAATTTTACTTCACCACAAATTGGTGACTCCACTGGGGATCGATTCATCTTTCTGTTTGTTTGAAATTTCATGATTTTGTGTGACGTTTGCTAGTTTCACCATTTCCATTTAGATATATTTTCTTTGCTTTGTTTATTTCTCTACGTTTAAATTTCACAGTAGCAAGTCTAGTCTCTATTCTTGATAATTTTTATTTTTTCCTTGGTTTTCTCGTTTATCGTGGTTTTTTATCTAACAGTCGCGTCGACTAGCGTGTTATGTTCAAAAACAGTCACATCGACCCCCTTATGGTTCTTGTTGTTAGTTAGACAGTCACGATGATGCCTGTAGATGAAGATTAGGGTTTGCCCTGAATCTTAACCAGTGTGTCTTGCTCATTGATTTTTGCCTCATAGCTTGTTTGCACTATGTTTTCTCCTTGCCTAGGAAGCTGCTTTTGACTTCATTTATTTTCTTGTTGATTTTACTTTTCTTTACTTGGTTTCTTGGGTCTTTGGATGAGTGATGGCCTTATAGCATCTAGGGTCTCCTCCATTTAGATGATTGTGAACTCATCGAGTCAAGTGGTTGGTGAATTTACTCTTTTCATTTCATTTATAGTCCTCTTATTTGCTTTGTCTCTATTATGCAAGTTTGAAAATTTTTGTTTGCTTGTTTAAACGTTTCTTCTTGTGGCATAGATCACATTGCCTAGCTTGTTTTTTGGTAGATACATTGCATCATTGGCTAAAAAGAACTCCCTTTTGCATCTTTTCATTTGCTTGGAGATTGATAGTCTTGAAAATTGTTTCATTAAAGTGTTGTACAAAAAGTTCATTTTTTGTCATTTTATGAGAAAGTACATAGCTCTAGTTCGCTACATCAATATGTTAAGTTAATTGGCATCATTGAAAGCTAAGGGTTTCATTTGCATTTGGAAAAGGAAAACTATTACTCTTTGCTTTTGAAGGACTGTTTGAAGTGCAATTATTAGGAAAATAGGAATTGGAATGCATTTTTCATTAGTTTCTTTTTTGAAAAAGTGAAAATAGTGAAAAATAATTTTTGCTTTCAATTGCTTTGTTGTTTGCATTTGATTTTGTTCTCTACCCTATCTAGTGTAGACAATTCATCGAATTGAAAAAGTCTTGTCTCATTTAGCTGCATTTAGGACTTTTTGAGTCACATCGCTAAGGCCTGAAAACTGAGACATAATTCAAGATCAACTTTAAAATGAATCCAACTAACCTAAGGTGCATTTGAAATTTAACGATCATATCTAGAAGGTATAGGCTAGAGACGTGTTCCAATGTATTTAAACCTAGCAACTATCGTTAGCTTCGGCATTAGACAAATCTAATATGGATTTGTGCTCCCCATATCATCGAGTATATAATGAGAGACCCCTCTAGGTTGCATCCCTTTATCCATAGGAAACAGAGTCTGCCTTCTTGTAAACGTGATACACCAAACACAACATTCGGGGAGATTTCCTGCCTTGTACTTCTCGGTTCGCCGAGAGGTATTCTGCAGTTCCACAGTTGCCTGGTATTCCTTTTACCTAGATCATCCAGAGTAGTGATTTGATCTTTTTGACTCATTAAATTTAAAAGCTCACACGAGCACTTCTCCTTTTGAGCTCGTTGCTAATTGAAAGTGATAGAGTCATCTTTGCCTCTTTCTTGACTCTTAAAACAAGAAAGAGATTCAATCCATTTATGCGTCTTAAAAAATTGTTTCCCACGATCTTATAACATCCTCTTAGTCTTTTCTAGACAAAATCATGAGTATTCCTTAAATAAAATTTTAAAGCCCTGAAATTTATCTCTGTGTTCTTGATTCAATGAGACAAGGTCATTGTGGCTGAACCATATGGTTCACCCAATTCCTCTTCCTCTCCTCCATCTGAAGTATTTCCTAAGGAGCCCTTTCCTGATTTACTAGAGTCACTCGAGGACCAAGGTGTTGAACTCAGAATTGTTCTGAGCATTCAACCTTTGTCATATCATCCTCCACCTAGTTTAGATATTGGGTCACTGTCTGATATTGGCTCAGAATCTCTAGACAATCCCATCCAGACTCCTAAGAGTTCGTTGACTACTGATGGTTAGCTTGGACTGGTTGTATATCCTTTGAATCCTTTGTTTGACCCTGTTGAGATCTCTCCACAACGTCCTTATAGTCCGTTCAATAATTCAGGTATTCCTTTGGAAGCATCCCCTCGCACATCTTTGGTCATTCATCGTCACTTGTTTCCACCCATTGAACTAGAAAATGATGCCCCAGGCACCTCTCCGGATGAATCAAAAGTTTCTACTCAACACACTATCTACGAGGGGGAACTCGAATTCCCTCCCGAAGGTTTCCCTTTCATGGGAAGTACTTCCATTGTCGTGTCTTTACCTCCTAACTATGTGTCATTAACATAGTTGGTTTCAGGCACTCCTAGTGCCTCATCACTTTATCACAATCTTGTTTGGGCATCTGGTGCCATGCCGAATACAGGTCTATTCGTTCAAATCCTGACCTCGCAACAACCAGTCATTACTACGATTACTTTAGTCCTAGTGAAACCCACCGTTCCGAACACTCTTGTCTCGACTGTCCCAATTACCTGTTCGATTCAAATGACAACTTCGAGTCATATATCTTTTAGTCCTTTGATCCCTTCAGTAAGTGCACAAGTTGTGTCGCCACTTGGGGTGTAGAATCTGAATGTATCTAAGATGTCAGGCATAACCAATGTGAACAACTCACAAGTTCACATGGTTGGGGTGAACCAACCTTCTTCTGGTGTCATTTAGAACTGTGCTGGTCCTGTTGGATCAAGTAATGTCCAATGCTAATAGGTCCAAAATCCTGTTTGTCCATCTGGGTCAAGTAATTTCTAGTATCAACAGCCTTATGAGGCTCAAGTTTAGTACCAAAACCCTTGTGTTCCATATGGTTCCCAAGGAATGGTACATATGCCTTACATCCTTCAGTTTGGACAATATGTTCAGTTTGCCCATCTACTGTTCCTGGTGGCTAGGGCCAGATACAGTTTGGCAATTTTCTGGGAATTGTCCAAGTACACTTGCAGCAGCAAGAGCAACCTCTACAACTGCAAGGGCAACCTTTATGGAAATAGGGGCAGTCTGCATAGTAGCAAGGGTAGATGATACCGCAGTAAGGACAACTGCAACAACTACAGGGGCAACCCTTTCAATAGTTGCAGCAAACCATTCAGTCGTAGTTGCAATATGCTCAGCTGACCTCCCAGCCTATACCTTCTCAAGGCCAAATTCTGTAGTCATAGGGGTAGCTTATGTAGCCACAAGGCCAATCCTTGCAACATGAAGCTCAACCTAGACAAAAACAACCCTTATATACATATCAATAGGGCCAACCCTTGCAAGGGCAAGGTCAAGGTCAAGTCCTGCAGCAGCAGGCCCAAAATCCTAATGTTCAAGGGAAACAGGTTCAACAACCTTTTGTCTAAGGGCAACAGGTATAGAATCCCTATGTCCAAGGACAACAAGTACATAATCCTTACATCCAAGGACAGTAGGTCCAAAAACCTCTTGTTCAGGGACAACAAGTGCATAACCCCTACGTCCAAGGACACCAAGTGCAATATCCATTTGTCCAAGGTCAATGAGATCAATAGCCTTTTAACCCATATGTTACTTATCAGCAACCTATGGCCGGACAATTCCAAGATGTTCAAGGTCAAAATCCTCTCCAAGGGCGAGCTAACCTACAGTGGGGGCAAAATCAAGTGCCATATGGTCAAAACCATCCACTATGGGGACAAAATGCTTACCAGCAGGGATGGGCTCCTCCTATTGGACCACTTATCGACCTCCTATGCCTTTTAATATTCAATTACCATTCTTGGCTACACTAGAGTTGCCAGATGTGTCTCATTTTACGAATGAAATGATTCTTCATTCACTATACTGGACTCCAATTCCAACCAAGATTTCGAGTGATTGTCCAAAGTTCGATGGAAAAGCGAAAGAAGATCCTCAAGTCCGTGTGATGACATATCACCTTTGGTGCTCTTGGAATCCTTACATTGATGATTCCATTTGTCTCCGTCTTTTCCAAAGAACTCTCATAGGTGATGCAGCCAAGTGGTACGTCGAGCTCCCTCGAAGTACTAAGCATGACTTCAACTCTTTAGCCATGGAATTTCTAACGCATTTACAATTTCCGGTTTGCTATGAAATTTGCACTTGTTTGCTTACAATGCTCAAGCAAGACACTGTGATGCACATTTCCGATCACATCCATGAGTGGATACGTCACCGTCACCTGATCAAATTTGAGATTGTTGATCAGTTGCTTACTAAATGGATTAAAAATCATTTGTCACCCTGATTACTCACAAAATTGCAATGGGTGGATGCGTTACTGAAGAACAAGCCATTGCTCATTCCCAGTACTTAGATCTCATTTATTCTCAGTCTAGCACTTTATATGAGTTGCTACCTAGTGCTCCGAGGCTGTCATCTGATCCAACATCATTGAAGTCACAGGCTACACCTCCTGTTGATGGATTAATTGGTTTAGTATCCCTAACCCCTGAAAAAACTTCTTCCTAACAGAAGTCGGCCTTACATACTGCTCCCAATAATCCTCCTCATAATTCACCCGATCCTGGTAAAACCTCCGAGGTCCACGCTGTTCAGTATACTGCAACAAACAAATCCTTGAAAGGTAAGAAGAAAGGGAAAGGCAAAGCTAAAGCCAATGCCCCAAAACAGGGTCCTCCTAAGTCGTCTATTGGTGATAATTCACAGAGGAAACCCAAGTATCCATGCCTCATTTATGATGATGATCACTATACTAAGGATTGTCCCTGACGATCCAAAGTTAGTCTCTTTCTCAAACGGACCTCCGCTGTCCTGAAATAGCTGTTTCCATCTCAGAAGACTCAAATGGTAGACCAAACTCAATCATCTGCTTCCTCTGGATCTCAAGTTTTCATGATGAGTATGCCTATTAATGTGGCTACTAGAGCAGAAGATCATCAAATTCCTACCCCGACAATAGGGAAAGAGAAATAAGTCTCGCCTTCTTCTTCTGTTCCGTCTAGTTCTAGTCCTCTCCATATAGAGCGACCCAATTCTAATCCCACTATTCAACCACCTTCTCGAGCTGTGCTAAGGAAGTCCTCGTACAATCCTAATGCTCAAGCCACTATTTGTCCCAGGCGGCATCAATTATGTCTTCTCTTAAGGTAATCCAAAGCTTCTCCTCTCAGTGGAAATATTTACTATTAGCTAGTAGAGGCATTGATCCTACCGATTCTAGTTTAATCTATTTTGATATAGAAAACCATGTTTCGTGACTTCCTCATCAGATTTCCTTTCTCATTCAAGTCATCATAAATGGGAAGACCATCCATAGGATTGTCATAAATGAAGGTGCTTCTACCTGCATCATGTTAGTCACTTGTTGGTAGGAAATTGATTCTACTATGTTGAATCAATATCCTAACACTTTGGAATCTTTTAACGGGCATGATTCACAACCATTCAATGTCTTAGCCAACATTGGCATTACTTTGGAGGGAAAGACAGTACATGTTGAAGTAGAAATACTTCATGCTAATCTCAATTATAATATTCTTCTTGGATAGAGTTGGACCCATGCCATGATGTTGTAGCCTCCTCCTTGTTCCGCGTAATTCTTTTTCCCCATCAAGGGAAGATAGTTACTGTCGACTAGCTTTCCTTCTTTGCCTATTCCTCCTCAAATGGAAATGTTCTATATGTCAAGCACATTGGTGCTCCTTATGAGAGTGTGGGAGTAGGACTCTTTAAAGATCCTGCTTTGATGGGAATTTTTCGGCTCCCACCTGCTCATGTCGTCTCTATCACCATGATCTCAGTAAAATCTGATCCTTGGGTCATACCTTCTCCAGATCTTGTTGATACGTGGGGCGAGGTTATGCTGCTTAGTCTTGCTGAAATCAATTACATGGAAATTGTTTCGGCATTAAGTTCTGCATCCTCTACTATTCATATTTCGAGAACGAATCTCGATATGTATGCTCAATCCTCGTGGTTTGGTGCTTCCAAATCTCCTGATCCCTTAGCCGAGACATTCCTTTCTGATGAGAGTATCATGGAAGTAATGTCTCTGGAGGAAAAACCTTGGAACGAGACTCATCATTGTTCCTCATTCCTGCCCAGCCCAGCGGTCATGTCTACTTGTTTGGAGGAGTTCTCTTCACAGTTCCCTTCCCTACCACTTCAAACATTGATCCTGATTCATGAAGTGTGGTCAAATGGTAATATGGGTAACATTACCGAGATGATGCCAACTGATATTTCCATTAAGCCTAGCGTTGTAAAAATTTCCATATCGGGGTAACTTGCTCTCGAGATGAGATCAAGCTATACACTTGTCTATTTCAAGAGTTCTGCAACGTGTTCATGTGGTAATATGAAGAAATGCCTGGCATTGATCCTAGTATCGTTGTGCATGAGATAACGACTTATCCTCATGTGAAGCCCGTTCACCAACGGCTTCACCCAGTGCACCCTAGGAAAGCCGCTGCTATCAAGGGTGAAGTTGAAAAAATTCTCAAAGATGGATTCATTTATCAGATCCCTCTTAAAGATTGGGTGTCAAACATTGTATAGGTGACGGAAAAACAAGGCATGGTCCATGTTTATGTTGATTATCTTGATCTCAATCGTGCATGTCTGAAAGATAACTATCTAACTCCCTTCATTGATCAAATCATTGAGGAATGTGTTGAGAGTGAGATCTTTTCCTTCATGGATGGTTTTTTTGGTCGCAACTAGATTAACATCGCACTGAGTGATTAAGAAAAGACAACCTTTATCTGCCCCTGGGGTACTTTCATGTACAAAAAGCTCCCTTTCAAATTGAAAAACGTTGGGGCCACATTTCAGAGGGCGATGTCCTATGCATTTCATGATATTCACAACATCGCTCAACCTTACTTGGATGACCTCCTGACCCATTCCCGTAAAAGCTGTGACCACTCTGATCACCTCCAACAGATCTTTCTTCACTGCAGACACTACAAATATTCGATTGAATCCACATAAATGTGTCTTCTGCGTTGAATCTGTATGACTCCTCGGCCTTATCATTTCTCAGGAAGGATTTTGCCTTGATTTGCTTAAAGTTGAGGCCATTGTTAATTTACCCTCTCCATCTTCATTTAACCAAATTCAGAGCCTACAGGGAAAGGAAATTTTTTTACGTTGTTTAATATTGAATTATGCCGAGCTAGCTTCAGGATTCACCTGATTTCTCAAGCAAGGAACACCCTTCATTTGGAATGAGATAGCCAAAAAGTCTTTTGATAACCTTAAGGTTGTTCTCACACAAGCTCCTTTACTACATCCTCCGAATTATCATCAGGATTACTTTCTTTATCTAGCTACAACCTCTAGTACCATGGCCATGGTATTGGTACAAGACGATAACGAATTCCATGAACATGTTATTTATTACCCCAGTCGCAATCTCCTTGACACAAAGTCACATTATGCTCATGTCGAGAAGTTAGATTTGGCTTTCGTACAAGCTGTTCAGCACTTTCGACACTATATTCTAATACACACTACCACTGTGATTTTTGAATGCAACCCCATGACCTAAATCCTGACTCATCAGTTGCTAGGGGGCAAGTGTTCTGAATGAATTTTCATCCTTCAAGAATTTGATTTGGTGTTTACTACGTTCAAGTCTCAGAAATCATTTGTTTTTGTTGGCTTTATTTTCTCCCTTCCTTCTATGTCTCTTCCGGCTGGTACTGATGAGCATATTCTAGACAAGACTCTTTTCCTAATCCATACCCTCGACCTGTGGTATGGTGATATCATTGTGTATCTTTAGACATCCACGTTCCGGTCTATGTTGACAAAAGTTGATCATTGATGCATTTGGCATCAATTCCCACCCTATCGTACTATTGGAGATACTTTATACCGAGTTGGTGTCGATTTAGTTCTTCACCAATGTCTTACTCTCAAGGAAGCTGAAAGAGTTCTCAGTGAATGCCACTTTGGGGCATGCAGTAGTCATATGTCTAGCTATGCTACTGCTCAAAAAATCCTTTGTGATGGTTATTTTTGGACTTCCATCTTCAGGGAATGCATCTTTGCAGCTCGCAAGTGTCATGAATGCCAAATTTATTAGCGCAAGATGCGTGCCCTGCCCACTCACCTACACCCCATTATTACCATTGGTCCATTTCCCAAATGGGGCATCAACTATATGACATGTAACCCTTGTTCGGCTGGGGGGCATGGTTATATTATCATTGTTGTGGATTACTTCACTAAATGGGCCGAAGCGATGTCTACATACTCTGCAGACGATAAAATGACGACTCAATTTTTATTCAATCATGTTATTTCCAGGTTTGGCGTACCTCAAGCCATTGTCACTGAC
>APFE030093950.1:44680-49680 GCA_000404065.3 Pinus taeda | reverse complement strand
TATGTATATGTATATGTACTTGCTTACAGGTTCTCTCCGAAGGCAGACTCCGTTTCTCCACACTAATTTATAAAGCATTTCATCCCCCACTTTAGTTCAGCCTTCACGCTTTAGGGGGCATTTGTTACACATCATTTTGTCACTGTCCTTGTACTCCCCATTCCTTGATCCTGGAGGACCTCTATAGTGAACCCTATATGCTTTCCCATCATGAAGAAAACCCCATTGTGTCCCTCTTCATGAGTAGAACAATTTCCCTTTACATCATTTCCTAAGAAACTTCTGTTTTTCCCTATTTACAAGACTGATGCTAATGAGAAGAGTCCTCCTCACTCCGATATGTAGGGATTAATACTATCCCTTGTGCCGACCAGAGCGACTGAGCTATTTTCTGGTTGCCTCGGTTCTATTTTGGAAAGTTTTTAAAAATAGAGTTGAAGCTTCGAGCTCTAGAAGCATCGTAACGGAAGTCTGGTAGATGGTTGAGCTGGATGGAGCCAAAGAGGTCAAGTTAGGCTCTTTTCCCCTATTAGGATGGAACTACGTCCAAATATAAGACCTTCTCCCATGAGAAGAGGATCCATCTCTCCTATATAAACCTCCATCTTTTCCAAGCACAAGCTAGTGTTAGTGTGTATGTGTGCTATTTCTGATTATACTTTGGTTGAAGCTTGAAATAATCAAGTTATACATAACTTGTAGCCTTTCTAGTTTTGTGAGGGGGAAGTGTGAATTTGGTTTAGAGTGAAGCCTAAAGGGAAGAGCCTTAAGACTACTATTGTTGTGGCCATCATGAAATGCTGATGGATGTGTGTGGGAACCCAGATTTGTCAAGGGAGAACATCAATGTCAAGACAAGGGTTGTAACCTCTATTTGATTTAATATATATGCTACTATCGATT
The DNA here is from genome assembly GCA_000404065.3 of Pinus taeda. Taxonomy (NCBI): domain Eukaryota; kingdom Viridiplantae; phylum Streptophyta; class Pinopsida; order Pinales; family Pinaceae; genus Pinus; species Pinus taeda. Next base: position 48,777 of record APFE030093950.1, on the reverse strand, counting down.
GATTTCCTACATAATGTGTCATATTACATGTTTATGTCTTAATGCTTATCAACTTGTTAAGTAGGTTGAATTACAATTTGTCTATTATTACGTTTGTAGTTGGTTGTTTCTTGCTTGTTTCAAGTGCTTGGAGAAGGAAACAAGAGGTAGGTGGAGCGAGGAAGCAAGAGATTCATCAAACGAGATAAGCAAACTAAGAGGTAGGCCCTGTTAATTGGTTCAAACCTAAGGAAATATTCCATATAATGTCTTGTTTGTGGCTAGACTGGCTATCGGGCTGGAGGGAATTGTTTGTGTCTACACTTGTAATTTTACTTCACCACAATACTCCTTGCCATTTCCATAATGCTCCTATTTTTTCTTTCCGCAAAACCATTTTGCTGAGGTGTATAACTTATTGTACATTGCTTGTGAATTCTATTCTCCCTGTAAAATTGAAGGAAGTATTTCGAGATGTATTCGCCACCTTTGTCAGTCCTCAATAATTTGATTTAGTGTCCACTTTGCTTCTCAACAAGAGCATTGTATTGGTGAAGGCGTTCAATCACTTCACTTTTTTGTTTTAGGAAGTAGATCCATGTCTTCCTTGTGTATTCTTCTATGAAGGTAAAGAAATAGTAGCTGCCACCAATTGATGGTGTCTGCATTGGTCCACACAAATATGAATTGACAATCTCCAAAGGTGCCTTTTCCCTTATTGACTTTCCTACTAGAAATGTCTCTCTATGTTGTTTTCCTAAGGTGCATCCTTCATATAGGATGTCCAGTTTTTCTATGAGTGGAAATCACTTCACCATGCCTTTCCTATGCAACAAATTCAAACCTCCAAAGTTGAGATGACCAATCTCAAATGCCATAACCAATTTTCATCTTTGACCTCTGCTTGAAAGTTTACTTGTGTTACAACCACAACTTTTCTTTTATCCTCTTGTGAGTTCATTGATAGTTGTGCTTATGTGCCTTCTTCCTTAAAATCTAATTTTGTCTTTAGGGGAAACATTTTATTGCTTGTCATCTGAACTTTTGCACTGTCTACTTCAAGACTTATCCAAAATTGTGCACTCATCATTTTTCAAAAATTACATTATAGCCCTTTTGCATGAGTTGTCCAATGCTTATGAGCTTATGCTTGAAACTAGGGACAAAATAAACATATGAAATGTGCTTCTTCTCCCCCTCCTTTGTTAGAATATCAACTCTTCCTTTGCCCATGAAAAATAATTTGCTATTAGTCCTTAATGTCACTTCAGATTTCACACTTTCACCTAGATTGGAAAAAATTTCTATGTTCCCTATCATGTGGTTGTTGCACCCTGAATCTAGAAACCATACATCACTTTGTTTTTATTGTGCTACATTACAATCTAAAAACATGCTATCTTGGTTATGATTTTACATTGTGAAATTTTCACTTGGTTTGTTACTTATGTCATGTTTCTTCTTTCTATATTCATTTGCATAATGGCCATACTTATTACAATAATGACATTAAACTTGAAATTTATCATACCTCTGACCTTGTGCTTGACTTTGGCTTGGGAATTGACTTGGATTTTGATTGTTTCCCCTTCCATTTGAGCTTGAAGGGATGCCTCTTCCACCTTTGTATGGGCTTCTTCCTCTTCCTCTAGCATTTAGTCTTCCTTTGCCTCTACCTTGACCAAATTAAACTTGTGTCTTGAAAGCATTATTCAATGAGGAGTTTGTTTCTCTATTTAGTCTATGTTCATGATAAATTAGTGATGCATGAAGCTCATCCACTGAAAAATGCGAGAGATCATTTTTCTCTTCTATGGCCACAACAATGGCGTCAAACCTTGCTAGCATACTTCTCAAAAATTTCTCAATTATTCTCCTTTCTTCAAGTGTCTCACCATGACACTTCATTTGAGTAACCAAACCAATTACATGTGTAAAAAATGAGTCTAAATTCTCAGACTCTTTCATACAAATTGTCTCAAAGTCTCTCCTCAACATTTGTAGTTTGGTTGTCTTTACTTTTTCCGTGCCTTGGTAGGCTTTCTGGAGGGTGTCCCATGCTTTCTTGAACTTTGTTACTACTGCAATCCTTGGGAAAATACTTTCGTGAACTGCTTGAAAAATGTAGAACAGATATTTTGAATCCTTCTTCTTGTTTTCCCTTAACAAATCCTTTTCATCTTGTGACAAGGCAGTGTATGCTACTGCATCTGGTTGTTCTTGGAACCCATTATTCACCAATTCCCAAATATTTTGGGAAGAAAACAAAGGCTTCATTGTTATAGCCCAATATCATAATTTGTTCTATTAAATTGAGGTATATGAGGATTAGTCAAGCTTGTGCTAAAACAAAAAGCTCTATAACAAATATTTCCTGGAGCATTTTGTGAAAGAGAATGAGGACCCTTTGGACGTCACACAGACCTGGAGGTTAGGCTCAGGCAAATTCAAACAGGAAAAATCCAGTATGTATCTAATTGCATCCCTCTCGGCCCCACATAATTTCGTAGCTGCGATGATGTTTAGGTTATTTGTTGGGTCGTGTTATATTCTTTCCATGACTAGCCCTTGTATTTAACCAGGGGGTTAGAGGGGGGGCGGAACTCCCCCTTCATTGTGCAGATTGCGTAGCGGGGGGGGGGGTCATAGGGGGTTTGAGGGGTGCAGGTAACCCCCCTCTATGGGGTCTAGGGTAGCGCCCCAGAAAATTTTATTTTCTGGACCCTATGTTAGGTTGGGCACACCTACCTATGGTTTTGTGCATGATTTTTGCACATGGATTTGGACGCGATGGTTTTCGGTCCATGGTTTTGGATGCTTCAACATGTATAAATATGTATTGTAACATTGAAAGGAACATAATGAAAAATCAAGTTGGTAATCCTGGTTTTGGGATCTAGGGGAAAATCTCTATGTATATGTGTTTTATGTGTTATGCTTTCGCATTGTTTATTTTTTGTCTTTTAGAATTTGTATGCAGGTAATTTTTGTACGGGGTTAAGACCTACATTTGGTCTTAGAGCTGTTTTGGCTTCAAGGGGATGCCATTGTTGGTGGGGGGTTTTGCTCAGGCCTATGGAAAGTTTTGCAGTAAGGAATTTGAATAATTCTGTAAGAAGTGTGGCATAGCATGATAGAAGACTACTCCATACACACCTGAGAAAGATGGAGTTGTAGAAAGAATGAACAAGATGTTGATGGAAAGGGAAAGAAGCATGCTCAATGGTGTCGGGTTAGGATAGTAATTTTTGGCAGAGGTGGTGGAGACAACATGTTGCCTGGTCAACAGATCACCTCCATCAATGTTGGAGGATAAGATTCCACAAGAGGTATGGACTAGTAAGAAACCCTCTCTTTCACATCTAAAGGTATTTGGATGTGATGCATATGTACATGTTCCAAAGGAGAAAAGAACCAAGTTGGATAGTAAATTTGAAAAGTGCATCTTTATTGTGTATAAGGATGGTTTAAAGGGTTATAAGCTTTGGAACCCAGTAGCAAGGAATGTTGTGTACAACCGAGATGTGGTGTTCAGAGAGGTGAAAGAAGTTATTAAACATGAAGTCCAGCGAAAGGAATCTGAGAAGATAGAGTTTGAGCTTAAGGAGGAAGAATCAGACTTTACAGTAGAGGAGGAATTAGAAGATAAAGAGCCAGAAACTCTGGGTGTGAGAAGATCAGTTCAAGAAAGAAGGTAGTTGGAAAGGTATAGTCCATCTGCTTTTTGTTCAAATTTTGCTTTATCTGTTACTGATGATGATCTCGAAACTGTGAAGGAAGCAGTAGATTCAGAGGATGGAAAACTTTGGAAAGAGGCCATGGTTGATGAAATGGCATCTTTGGACAAAAAAGAGGCTTGGGATCTGGTGGAGTTGCCGGTTGGAAGGAAACCCATTTGTAGCAAATGGGTGTTCAAGAAAAATACAAATGAAAAAGGAAAGGTGGAGAAATACAAAGCTCGGTTGGTAGCAAAAGGTTATTGCTAGGTGCCAGGAATTTATTTTGGTGATATCTTTTCTCCTGTTGCCAAGGTAGCTTCTATTAGATTAATTTTATCTGTTGTTGTTGCTTTTGATTTTGAGGTAGAATAGATGGATGTGAAGACAACATTTCTTCAC
>APFE030093950.1:16754-34862 GCA_000404065.3 Pinus taeda | reverse complement strand
AGTCAAAGATAAATTTCCCATCCCGGTGGTTGATGATTTGCTCGATGAACTCAATGGGGCTCAATTCTTCACTAAGATGGATCTTCGCTCAGGCTATCACCAAATTCGCATGAAGGAAGTCGACATTCCAAAAACCGCTTTCCAAACTCATGAAGGCCATTATGAGTTCTTGGTCATGCCATTCGGTCTTTGTAATGCCCCATCAACTTTTCAGAGCCTTATGAACCATCTTCTCAAACCATATCTCAGGAAATTCGTTCTTGTCTTCTTCGATGACATCCTCATCTATAGTTGCACTTGGGCCGCACATCTTCAACATGTAGATCTACTTTTGCACTTGCTCCGCAAGCATCAATTATTTGTTAAGATGTCCAATTGTTCGTTTAGCATGGAAGAAGTAGAGTATTTGGGCCACATTGTGGGGCGTGCAGGTGTCAAGGTGGACCCCAAAAAGATCCAGGCAATGCAGGATTGGCCTCAACCTAAGACTTTGAAGAGCCTGAGAGGATTTTTGGGTCTCACAGGCTATTATCGCAAATTCGTCCGCAAGCAATTATGGGCGCATAGCGAAGCCCCTCACGCAACTCCTGAAAAAAATTCATTCTTCTGGAATGAGGAGGCACAACAAGCATTTACAGCTCTCAAAAAGGCCATGTGTTCCACTCCAGTCTTAGCACTACCGGATTTCACCAAATCTTTTGTCATTGAATGTGATGCTTCGGGTACAGGTATTGGGGCAGTTTTAATGCAAGAAGGTTGACCTTTGGCCTTCACAGGCCAACAACTAAGTGGGAAGAATCTGGGTCAATCTACCTATGAGAAGGAAATGATGGCCATATTACATGCAGTAGAGACCTGCCGACCTTACTTACTGGGGTGACGTTTCCAAATCCGCACAGACCATCACAGTCTTAAATATTTTTTGGAGCAATGCCTATCCTCCCCACAACAAAATAAATGGCTCGCCAAAATGCTGGGATATTATTATGAGATCGTTTACAAAAAAGGGAAAGAAAATAGGGTAGCAAATGCATTATCTTGCCAATTTGAGGAAGACAGCAGCCTGCTAGCAATTTCCCTTCCCATTCCAGAATGGATTGAAGAGGCTCGCAAGGAATGGTTTTCACATCCCGAGCTCTCCCAACTCATTTCTCAATTGCAGGCGGATCCAAATCCCACAAAGGGCTACTCGTGGCAGAATGAGATTCTTCGCTACAGGGACAGAGTCATAATATCACCAACATCCAGCCTCAAAAGTCGCATTTTGGCAGAATTGCACTCATCCCACCTTGTAGGACATTCAAGCTTTCAGAAGACGTATGCTCGCACCAGAAGATCATTTTTTTGGACACGCATGAAAAAGGACATCCTTACTTTTGTAGCAGAATGCGATGTATGTCAATGCCACAAAGGGGAGACCGTCAAAGCACCAAGCACATTACAACCATTGCCCATCCCGGCATCAATATGGACGGAGGTTTCTATGGATTTCACAGGTCTTCCAAAGTCCAGAAACAAGTCCGTCATCATGGTGGTTGTGGACAGACTTTCGAAGTATGCTCATTTCTGCGCTACCCCAGCCGTTTACACCGACTTTGGTCGCTCAAACTTTCATGGATCAGATCTTCAAATTGCATGGTATGCCCACTTCTATTGTGTCCGATCGTGACCCGATCTTCACCAGTAATTTTTGGCAGGAACTCTTCAGGCTACAAGGCACCCATCTAAAAATCATCACTTCTTATCATCCACAAACAGATGGTCAAAATGAAGCCGTAAAAAAATGTCTGGAAACCTAACTTAGGTGTTTTACTTCAGAAAAGCAACATCTGTGGGTTCGATGGTTACCTCTGGCTGAATGGTGGTATAACACCAACTATCATGCCACCACCAAAATGACTCCCTATGAAGCAGTATATGATCAACTCCCTCCTTCCCCTACTTCTTATATCAAAGGATGCTCTAAGGTAAAAGCAGTGGATCAACTCCTAGAAAGTCGTTCAACCATGCTCGCCCATCTTAGAGAGAATCTTCATCAAGCTCAAAACCACATGAAGCAATAGGTAGATCAGCATCTCTCAGAGCGCCAATTTTAGGAAGGGGATCAGGTATTTTTGAGGCTGCAACCCTATAAGAAAACATCACTCAAAGACAAGGGTTGTCAGAAACTATCTCCAAAATTCTACGGACCATATCAAGTACTTCAGCGCATTGGAGAAGTAGCATACAAGTTGGCTTTGCCGCCTATGGCAAAAATCCATCCCGTTTTCCATGTCTCATGCCTCAAGAAAGTGATTGGGAAAAATTGCAGAATTCAAACCAGTCTACCTGAATTGGACGAGGAAGGGTCAATCTTGCTCCAACTTGAACAGGTCATGGACACACGAGAACGACCCCTGCGTGGCCAAGTGATTAAGGAAGTCCTCGTCAAGTGGAAAGACACCTCTCCGGAAGATGCAACTTGGGAACCAGCCACTATTCTTCAGCAGTTTCCGCAGCTTTAGCCTTGAGGACAAGGCTATTCTTAAGGGGGAGGGCATGTTAGGGTCCCACCCTAACCCCCTTATTTATGTAGTGGGATCATGTCATAATAAAGAGTCAGTAAAGCCCATATTAATAATTGTAAGTGGTTAACCCGCTATTTATTATGGGACCACAGTGAGTTGCAAATGGGCCTGGTAGTAGGTAGATGGTATTAATAAAACCCATGGTATTGATCCATGGTATTACATGTATGAGTCATATATAAAGGATAGAGACTCCCTGTGAGGAGCATCGTGTGTCTTATTTTTGAATCGAGCTTTGCTCTATTGGAGGTTTCCCCCTCGAAGAGGCCAGTGAACATTACTTCTGAATAATAAAGTATTTGCTGTTGACTCTCACTATTCTATGTTATGGGTATTTTTCTTTGCATATTCTGTATTTGGGTATCTTTTGCAGGTTAAAAGCATAACACAACCGGCCAGCCGCCTTAGCTCAAACCAATGATCGACATTTGCAATCTCAAAGATCAAGTTAGTCGACTAATTTAGTTCAAGTTGAAAGGAGCTTGTCATTAGTTTAATTATATTTTTAGTTTTATTTTTTCTTACTCTGAGGAAGGTTGTTTAAAACCTCCTCAACTTTTTTTTGTAATAATCTATTCTTGAGGCATGTATTATAGTATTTAAACCCCTCTTATGCATTTACAGAGGGGTCGTGAATTTGATCAAAAACACTTTTCAAGATGTTACACTTCTTTATTTTTGGGAAGGTTTTGATGAAATTATTGGAACAAGATCTATTTTTCTTTGAATATTGAGTATGCTCTATTGAAATTACACTTCTGTACTCATATAGTGTATTTGATTGGATGAAATTGGATCAATATTACTGAGCCCATGAGTAGGACCTTTCATCTATGGTACTTTTATTGAATGATCATGTTTTATTTATGCATTAACAATACTCTTTCTTTGATTTTCTTATGTATGAAAATATGATTTATAGTTCTACATTCACTTTTGTATGATGTTTCAACTGTAATTCTGTATTGAATACATAAAAAATTATTATATGGGATATAGTTTTCTCAATTGTTTTGTCTAACTATTTATCTAAAACAATTATCTTGAATGATTTAATTTCTTTTGGTAGTTGAATGATCTTTATTACCAATGGATTTGAGACATCTTTGTAGATCAGATATTTTAGTTTGTTCCCAGGTATATTTATAGTCAGATAATGTTATTGTAAGATATATGCATGTGTTTATTATTTAGATTAGATTATACTTAGTTGAATCATTCTTCGTTATATCTTATATCATCCCAAAAACATTATCAAATCAATCCTCTCTGGAAAATTAGTCCCATTATCCCTAGTCAAAGCCACTATACCAAATGCAAAAGGAGCTACTTTTAAGGTCCGGCCTGGGTGGTTATCCCCCATGTTGTTGCAGTGAATTTCGAGTCTTCAACATTTTGGCGCTGGAAGGAGGGCATGACTATGAATGGCAAGAAATTATAAATCAGAAAGCCATTCTAAGAGGAAAACTCCCTCACCCTCATCTTTGACTTCTCGGTCACATTCCAAATCCAAAAATCCTAAACGAGAAGTTGTGAACAAATCTTTACAATCCACTAGTGTTTCTCAAAGGAAATCAGACCAAACTTCTTCTGCAGAAAATCCCAAAGGTCAGTCTTTAATTCACAAATTACAAGGGATTTATATGTGTCAACAAGAATTTGAATTATCTCAAGCCAATGTTTCTTCTCATTTTCCTTCCTCTCGAAGATTAACTAGATCACAGAGTAAAAAATTTGGAATTCCTCCATTTAAATTTCCTCTGCCTCCTCCTCGAAGGAAAAACCAAGAAATCAGACTCTGAAACTCATAGTGATATTCTTTCATCATCACTGGAAACACCCTCATTCATTTAATTATCTTCATCACAAACTCAATCATCCACCTCATCATCTTAGATCGTGATGTACATAGGTAGAGGAGCACAAACCTCCTCTACCCAATCACCTTCAACCACTGGTACATCATCTTCTACACATATACCCATAATGGCTCAAACACCATGGAAAAATCTAAGAGCTATACAAATGGAAGGGTCGTTGCATCCATTACCTGCTCATCCATTGAAATGGTTGCCAAAATTTAATCCTGATGACGGTCTTCTTGCTGAAGAACACATAAACAACTTCATGTTGTTCATAAATCTAAATGGAGTTGTAGAAGAAGATGCAGTTGTACGATTATTCCCTTCTACTTTTCAAGGATCAATAGGTTCTTGGTACTTTTCATTACCATCTAGTTCTATTGATAGTTGGTATGCATTTTAGGAACAGTTCCTAACAAAGTTTGGAGATGATTGTTCAAAAACTACTCTTCTTAATGATCTCTCTAACCTAAAGGCTGAATCCAAAGAGCCGATTAAGGGCTTCAATTCCCAATTTAACAAATTATTAAACAAAATTCCAGCAACATCTAGGCCAAGCACTGAATTTCAAAATTAATGATGTATTTTTTCTCTTCCCTCGAATGCAACTATTTTTGTAGACTGAGATGCCAAACTGACTTTGGCAGAAAACATGAAAGAAGCCATAGTTGTGGAAAAAAAATTTAGCTTTAGAAAAGAAGAATGCATTAGAATAAAGAAAATCCAAGAAGGTCACTTTCAAGGATGAATCCAATAAGAAAGCACCTAAAGATCCTTTTTATCTTGAAGGTCTAAAAAAGGTACTTAAAACCATGTCCAATGAAATGGTAGACATTAAAAAGCAGGGAGCCAAGACTTCTTCTAGGAAATATTTTAGACCTTACAAATGAAATTCCACCTTTGATCCTAAACCTCCAAACACAATATCAAATGGTGAATCAAATGTGTAGGAAGAAGTATCAACAGATGAATAAAAAACCAATGACGAAGAGACAATTGAAGTACACAGAATGTGGGATTTCATTCTTCCTCTGTGAGATAATGAAGAATTAGAAGAATAATTACTTGTCGCTACTAGAAGCAAGATCACTGTTGATTTGCCACAAATAAATAAAAAATAGAAATCATCAACTCCTGCTCCCAAAGATAAAGCAATAGGTAAGAAATATTCTCCCAAATCCACTCAAACAACTCCTCCTCAATCCAACTCTTCACCTCTAGCTAAAACCTTGCTAGTATATGATGAGATGGAATACAACATCGTTGAAGACATGAATAAGACTAGAGATAATATCATGTTCCATGATATTAGCAAGATAAAACATCAACATAAGCTATTGCTCAAAGAATTAAAATCAGTCCCCACTTCTCCTCTTCTTGCTGCTGTAATTTCTCAGGCTTCTCAAGAAATGGGTAGGCCTCCCAGTATTTCATCGGATAAAATAAGTTCAACTGATATTTCTTTAATAGGTGGTAGATCTAAATTCCATATGCCTCCTTTTCTTTTGACTTTTGAAGTCTTTAATAATAATTTGCATAATTGTTTGGTAGATTCTAGAGCCTCATCCAACATTTTACCAAAAACGGTTTGTGCAAAATTGAATGTCGAACCCCATAAATATGTTGTTCACATTGTTCTGTTAGATCGATCTCAAGTCAAAGTCATAGGAGAAATCAATAAGGTTACTAGTAGACTCTCATCAAACCCGAAAGTATGTCAAGTAATTGATGTTCTTGTGGCTGAGATCCCTAAATTCTACAACTTGATCCTTAGTAGAGATCGGTTTGAAAAAATTCATGGCTATTTCGCAACAGACTGGTCACATATGTGGCTTCCTTATAATGGTAAGACAAATCAAATAAGGTTTGACCAAGAAAAAAATTTAAACTATATTGTCATAGAACTGGAAGGAGAAAATGAACTTGTCACATACAATAGTAATATCATTGGAAATTATTCAGTCGAATCATTTTTAGGCAATTTGAATGCCCATACATCACCCTTTTTGGAAAATTCTGTTACATCACAAATAAAAAATTATTCTCAAACAAATTCTTCTAAATGTATCAATTTTGTAGATAAACCTGTAGTCAGTTATTTATTTTGGAAATTATTTTTTGATGGATCTAAATTTAATGATGGAGCTAGAGCAGGTTGCATATTGGTTAGCCCCGAAGGAGAAAAAACTATGTTGGCATGCATACTTGAATTTGAATGCACAAATAATACTACCGAATGTGAAGCATTAGTTCAAGGGCTGTATAAATCCATTGTCATTGATATTAAATACCTTCAAGTGTTTGGAGTTTTGGAAATTGTAATCAAACATGTAAGGAATACCATTCATTGTCTTTCTGGACATTTGAAACATTATCAATCATTAGTCTAGGACCTCAGCTCACATTTATTAGAATTCAACATTTCCCCAACCCCAAGACTTCAAAATGCAAGTGCCGATCTTTTGGATAATGTTGCATCCAAGCTCATACCACCAGGAAATTATAGTCCTGATCAATTTTCTATAGAATTACTTGTTAGGCGTTCTATTACCGATAACATCACTAATTGGCGAGTTTTTAAGAATGATCCAAATATCATAAATTTTCTAACATCTGAAGGCTCTTATGATGACTAGATAATAGATGAAGACTAGAACGATAGCCAACTTAAGCAAGAAACAAGTGTAAATCCCATACCTAAATCTATGGTTAAGCTGGAAGATTTGTATGATCTTAAGGACATATTCATGAAACCAATTAACTCAAAGCTTCAAAGTTCAGCTTTGAGGTTTGAGTTAGTTAACCTTGGAATTGACCTTAAACCTCAAAATATTAATCTAGGTCTTGATCTTACACCCGATGAGAGATTAGCCTTTATTCATTTATTGAAGAGATATAATTTTTTTTTTTCTTGAAATTATGAAGATCATAAGACATATGATACTTCCATCATTCAACATACCATTCCTATGATATTCGACGAGAAGTATGTACAACAAAAGTTGAGAAAGATTCACCCAAACTTAGAAAATCAAGTCAAGTCTGAATTAAATAAACTTCTCAAATTCAAAATAATCTTTCCTATTAGACATTCAAGGTGTGTTTCTAACCTAGTTCCAGTCAGGAAAAAGAATGGTGATATTCTAATTTGTATATATTTTCATAATCTCAACAAATATTGTCAGAAATTCAACTTTCCATTGCCTCCTATGGAACATATATTGCAATCAATTGTGGGCTCAGAGTTAATTTCTTTTCTGGATGGGTTTTCAGGTTATAATCAAATTCTCGTACATCCAGATGATCGACTAAAGGCCACATTTAGAACCAAATGGGGAACATGTGCTTTTCAAAAGATTCCATTTGGATTAATCAATGCTGGTGCAACATTTCAGAGAACCATGGATATAACTTTCAAAGGTTTGGTGAATAAAACAATGGTAATCTATTTAAATGACATAAATATGTATTCAAAAAAGCGCAGTAATCATTTAAAGGACTTAAAACAAATTTTTGAACGTTATCAGAGATATGGAATTTCCCTAAATCCAAATAAATCTTTCTTTTATTTAAGTGAAGGTAAAAATTTTGGATTTATTGTATCTAAATATGGCATCCACATAGATCCTAATGGGATAAGAGAAATTTCTAAAATCTCTTTGCCTCATAAAAAAAAAATCCATGCAATCTTTCCTAGGTCAGATAAATTTTGTCAAAATATTTGTCCCTCAATTTTCACGAATTGTTTTACCCTTCCAATCTATGATCAAGAAAAATTATGCTTTTAAATGGGGACATGCTGAACATGAAGCTTTCAATCTTATCAAACAAGCAATTATAAATTCTCCCTCTTTAGCAACTCCGAAATTTTCTAATCATTTTATTTTACATACTTTTACTTCAAAAACATCATATGCAACTATTCTGACACAGGTCAATGATGAGAAAGCTCAAGAACCAATTTCTTTCTTTAGCTCCAATTTGCAAGGTACTGAATTGAATTATTTAGATGTTGAAAAATAGGCTTTTGTTTTTTTCAAATCAATAAAACATTTCACACCTTTCCTTCTTAAAGCTCATACCAAAGTAATAGTTCCATTCTCATCAGTGAGAAATTTACTACTACAAAGAGAATTAGGTGAGAAAAGAGCAAATTGGGTAACAGCGCTGCAAGAATATGACATTGAGATTAGCCCAGTTAAAATTGTTAGAGGTCAAGGTTTTTGTAGAATGTTAACTGCAGCATCCAACTTACTAGCACCAAGAGATTCAGGTGATGACATACAAATATGTGAGGTAAGCCTCAACGATACTGAATCTAAAAATGTTGATATTTTATTTTATTTGAAAAATGGATACGCTCCTATACAACTCAGTTACAAAAGAAAAAGGGCTTTGAGATTAAAAGCTAAGCAATACAAAATCATCAATCATGTTTTGATTAGGAAGAATTATGATTATGTTCTACTTAGGTGCCTTGAAAAATCTAAGGCATAAAAGGTTTTGCAGGAACTCCATGATGGACAAGCTAGTGGACATTTTGGAGGAGACACAACAATGGATAAAATCCTTCATGTTGGTTATTATTTGCCAAACTTATTCAAAGATGCACATGAATATGTAAGGAAGTGTAAAATTTTTCAAACAACTACAGGAAGACAAAGGAAACCCGCATTACCATTACAACCAGCCAACATTGAACAACCATTTGAGCAATGGGAACTGGACATAATAGTTGAGATCGTTCCTCACTCTTCAAAGAAGCATAGGTATATCCTTACAACAACTGATTACTTCACTAAGTGGGTGGAAGAAATTCCACTCAAGGTATCCAATTCTAAAAACATCATTGAATTTATTGATCAATTTATTATTACCAGATTTGGCCTACCAACTTCTCTCATGTTTGACAATGCATCCTATTTCACAGGAAATGCTATGCCAAAATTTTCTCTTAAAAGAGGTTTCAAGCTTAAATATTTTTCTAATTATTATCCTCATGGAAATGGTTTAGCTTAATCAACGAATAAAAATCTCATAAGGATCATCAAACGAACTATTGATTAGAGTCAAAAAAATTGGCATAAATATTTAACATTTTCTCTATGGGTAGATCGAATAACATAGAATGCCTCAATAGGTAATTCTCCTTTTAATTTGGTATATGGGAAAGAGGCTTTTCTTCCTACAAATGTAGTTATTCCCTCTCTAGCCTTGGTTCAATTTATTGAAGAAACTCCTTCCTCTTCTATGCAATTAAGGCGATCACAAATTCTCAAACTCGAAGAAGAAAGAGATAAAGCCAAGATCATACATGCACATCATCAACAATTAGTCAAATCTTCATGTAATACAAATTTTGTAAGTCCTAAATATTTTCAACTCGGAGACCTTGTATTGAAGTGGGATAAATTACATGAGGAAAAATGTAAGCATACCAAATTCCACAGAATGTGGCTTGGCCCATTTCAGATTGCGGAACAAATCGGCCCATCAATGTTTCTATTGCAAGATTTATTAGGCAAGAGAGATTCTCTACCTGTGAATGGGTAGATTTTGAAGAAATATTTTTCATAGAAGATAACCTCTTCTATCCCTTGTACACTATTACCTTTACTTTTCCTAGGAAATAAAATTTAAATAGTATTTACTTTTTTCCTTTCAATAAAAAATCTCTTTTATATGTTGATTTTTCGCTTGTATAAGTAGAGATTGTTAAGAAGATAACTATGACATTTGCAAAATAAGCTAAGTTCTATTTCTCTGAAATTTTCTTGATTTCCGCCAAAATAATTTATCCTTTGTGAAACCCCAACTTTATAAAGAGACCTTTGTTCTATTATTAGTCAAGAAAAGTATCTTTAACAAATCAAAGATTCTATGCAGATAAGCACCTTTAACTCTATTAATTGTCATCCAAAAACTCTTAAGGAGTCAATGATTCTCCCCATCTAGTAAAATTTTCTCTTTTTAAAGTGTAATTCTAAAATATACTAAAACTTAAAAGATAAGAGGTCTCATTAAGAGTCGACTTACCATGTTCATATGGAAATAATAGACTGACATTACCAATACTGCATATCAAAACAGGGTAATGGCTTGAGATTATTTTAATCAAAAGACAAGAGGTCTCATCATGAGCCAGCTTGTTCAGTTGAATTATAACCAGTGAATGGAATTGTCACTTTTTGGCCACCAAACCAAGACAATGACTATTAAGTAGAATAAAGGATAATTTCAGAAGAAAAATAAACTGTTTAAAAAATAAAGAGAAGAGAATAAGTATATGAGTCTCAATTTATCTCTAAAAATTGCACTCTTATTTAGATGGGATACTGAATCATTGATGGTTAAAATGTAACCCTGTTGAGGATATGGACGTCTGCTGGTAGTAGTGGCTCTACCTATGACAAATGAGTACATCTAAAATCTAATCTACAAGAGCACCCTACTTTATCTTAAAACCAAGTAAAGACTCATATAGACAAAGGAATTTTTATTTTGAAGAGGATATCAAGTGGATGATAATTAGGTAAGTTTTATTTTATTATTTAGAGAAATGTTCCTTATCTTAAATTTCAAGTAATTCCTATTTTCTGAACTATCTTTATTTTCGAAGTTTTAGAAGTTTCAAAAAACTATCAGAGATAATTGGTTCTTCCAGTGAATCACCAATTGTTGTACTCTTCAACAACTCCCCATTTATTAATTTAATAGTTAATATTCTATTGATAAATGGGGACCCTTTATACAAAATTCTCTAAAAAAAAGCTTAGCACTTAAGCACTTCGTTTTTTGAATTATTAGAAATAAATTTCTAAATAAATATAAGGTTTCAAGCCAAAGTCCCTTTGTAACTAGCTATTCTTGGTTTATCACATATCGCCAGATCATGTGAGTCAAAGGTTAATTAACAAATTGGGATTTGTGAATTGTGATAAGAGGGATCACTGTGACAAACTTATGGTATCATTAAAATTTTCATTTAGAACTAAGGCTTAAAGTATTTCTTGCAAAACAAAGTACCTATAACAATTGCATATCGACATTCACAAAGAGCACCACAAATAAAACCTTTGGAATATGCGAATTGCGATATTGTAATATAACAAGCCGAACACTCATCGCATCGTGGCGCTTATGCAAAGGCCAATCTTGTGAACTAAGAAAGTTTGCGAAATGCGATATGACCCGAACCCGATGGAAGTATGTGATAATTGTTATAACTTTGGTTAAGTCCAACGCATATTAAAAGGTCACTTTATGCAATAAGTATTCATTTAAGAAAAATTCAGTTAACACGATAAAAGGTATGTCACACACATCACATATCACAAAATTATAAATAACTTTGATATAAAACATAAAATAAAGTGTGATGTTTCGATATTGCGATAATATTTATCACAATCGCATAATCAGAATTTCGCACTTTAAAACTCATCAACTTAAAAGTTTTTCCTTACACGTTTGTGATGTGGTGACTTAAATGAGTAATAAAAGCCATAATAAAAGATCTTAGTGCGTATTTAATAAGTTTTAATGACATTTATGTTTAAAACGGCTCGACGTGATTTGATTTCTTTCATCTTCATTTTCAAATAAAAGCTTCTTCCTTGTCACCTTTTGGAATTAACTGTATCATTGAATTTTCACTGTCATTTTCACTCTATGTTTATTCGATAATCTGCATTGCTCAATTTTAGGGAACCTCTAAAGGAAATAACATTTGAGAAGATGAAAAAAAAGGGAGAATCTATTGCATTTGAGAAATCATAAATGAATCCACTCATCTTCAATACCACTTGCAACAAAGACGGAGGAACCACATCATGGGAAGTTATGTATAGCCTGTTGGAAGAAGAGAAACCCGTGCCACTATAAATGAAGGTAACAACTGATGCAGAAGAATCATATGATGCTTCCTACTTTGAGGCATCATTTTCATTTTTACACAGGATAGCTACAAGACCTAAGATATTACCATACACAGAAATGGTAAAATGGGTGACCGATATTTCACATTAGACAACTTGCGCCAGCTGTACCATCTACTAGAGCCTCAAAAGATCTATGAAAAAGCTTTCTTGGAGCATTTTTCGAAAGAGAATGAGGACCCTTTGGATGTTACACAAACCTAGAGGTAAGGCTAAGGTAAATTCAAACAGAAAAATTCTGGTATGTATCCAATTGCATCCCTTTCGACCCCACATAATTTCGCAGCTACGATGATGTGTAGGTTATTTGGTAAAGCTGATAGTACCAAATTTTCTGTATACTAGCTTCCATTAATTGATGTAGTGGTTAACGCGATGATTATGAACTGGAGTAAAATTTTATCAGACAATTTAGCTATGGGTATTAGGGAATATAGGAAAAAGAGAAATATTTCCTCAATAGATATTCCCCCTTTTTATATGAGCACTTATATAATGGCACCATTTGTTTTTGTTCTCAATTTTCGAACATGGGTTGGAAGTGGACTGTAAAAAACCCTCTCCCCGTCCATGTATACCATAAAATCTTATGGGAATCCCAATTCAATGCCCATGTTTATATAATCTTCCAGAGTATTATGATTCCTATTTATAAAACCATTTTTTATAGAACAACCCCTAGTCTTTTTGAAGAAGCCAAGACAAACATCTTGTTATTCGCAAGATGGTTCGACGAAGAAACATTCACTTATATCATAGGTTTTTGGAGAATTGCTGCTCCACATGTCCTCCCATATTATGTTGCAGACAAGCTATTGGCTAGAGAGATAGCTTACCAGACAACAGGGTAGGGTGGTTTAACTAAATCCCTGAGGGAATAGAAGAAAGCCATTTGGCTAGCCTTCCCCATTAGAATGTGGCGCTTTCACACTACATGACTATGGGCACACAATAAAAGAAGTAGAGATTATTATGTCAGTAAAATTGGCCACAGTTACAGGATGACAGTATGACCCAAATCAAGTTGCTAAAGACTTTACGACTATGGTTAAAGTCAAACAGTTTACTCATGAAGAGGATGCCTTTGATTACCTCTTTCAAGGAGTTGAAACATTCGCATAGGTCATACATTTAGCTTCATTACAGTTAAGACCAGATGATATTAATGATTTTGATGTATATAGGAATAAAATATTCTTAAAGGTCCCATTGGACCTATTACAAATTGAACCAATAAGAGAACCGATTCCTAGCATAAGCCTGGAGGGAAGTTCAAAGGAAAATTCTAGTGAAGAAACATAAGAGAAATCAAATCACGAGTCAGAACAGTTAGAACAATAATCTTAGAATGGATAAGTGAGTCCTAATAAAGATTTTGAGAAAGATACAGAAGGAAATACCGAGGAAACAACTGAACAGGCCTTGGCCAAGATATAGATAGAGGTTAGTTCCACTTCGGCTCAAACAGGGAAGATTCGAGCCATTGAATAAGAAAAGGAATGGGAGAAATTCAATAAGAAGCTCCAAATAGGAGCAAATTTTAAGGAAACATTTGATTTTTAGACCCCCAAACAGACTTAGCACAAATTATCCATAGGCAACGGAGCAAGGGGCTACAAGCACTCAAGATATTGAAGTTATTCTAGCTTTTCCCACTTCCAAAATTGTCTTGAGAGTTGAAGATATACCTCCATTAGATATATTCTATAGTCCTACTCATAAGGCTTTAGTAAAAATACAACAAAAGAAGAGGAAATTAGACACCATGACTGTTGCAACTCTAGAAAATGAATCCATGGATGTTGTGTGGAAAGACACTCCTGTTGATGCATCGTAAAATATTATGAAGTTGTCACAGTGTGCAAGAGTTTATGCCACAAAGACCATTGATAAAGCAACAAAAGTCCGACTACTGCTAAAAGAAAAAGAACAGAGAATTCTCCTGCTTGAACAACAATTAGAACAAAAAAAACCAATCAGCAAGCAGAACAGCAGGTAGCTTAGCTTCAGAGGGAATTCGAGCAAATGAGGTTACAACACCCAGCAATCATATCAGAAAAGGACTTGCAGATTCACCAAATGCACGTCATGGTGGATAGATTTAAAGATAATCCTCAAACGGACGAGTTCACCAAAGAAGCAATCAATATAAATTCCCTAAATATAGCAAGAAGAAATGCTTTTCTAGAAAATCCAACAGATTAATCCTTACTGTGAGACAAGGATAAATTGGTAAACCAAGTGATTGATATGAGGTTTGAATATGAAGAAATCCATAAAAAGTTTTTTGAATTTATTACATGGCAGGATTCTGATGAGGGATGAAAGGGTGACCTACTAGAAATAGAAGAATCCCACAAAAACATTCTATTTACAGATTGGGATACATGGTTAAAACAGGCAGAAAGGGTGACAATGATAGTAGCAAGTGCAGTAAGTAGTATAATTGAAGACGTTAATGAAAACCTCCATAGTGCTAACCTTGTCAAAGAGTGCATACTAGGTTCTCTCCCAAATATCAAACAACTAGAACAACAGTGGAAATAGACAACACAGATCAAAGAAGAAGCAATCAAACAACTGACAAAACTGGATTGGGAAACATACTGGCAGTATCTAGTAAAACCACATAGCCAGTGGATGACTTTGCAGTGTTTAACTACCTCTGCAAAAAATATGGTGCCAACTTTGTTAGATGCCATATTTGTTGGACAGTTAAAATCCAAAATTGGCCAACAACCTCAGCTCAAACCAATGATCAACATTTGCAATCTCAAAGATCAATTGAGTCGAATAAGTTAGTTCAAGTTGAAAGGAGCTTATCATTAGTTTAATTCTATTTTAGGTTTTATTTTTGCTTACACTAAGGAAGGTTGTTTGAAATATCCTCAGTTTTTTCTGTAATAATATATTTTTGAGGCATGTATTATAGTATTTAAGCCCCTCTCATGCATTTAGAGAGGGGTCCAAAATTTTATCAAAAACACTTTTCAAGACATTACACTTCCGTATTTTTGGGAATGTTTTGATGAAATTATTGGAACAAGATCTATTTTTCTTTGAATATCGAGTATGCTCTACTGAAATTACACTTTTTTACTCTTAGAGTGTATTTGATTGGATGAAATTGGATCAATATTGCTGAGCCCATGAGAAGGACCTTTCATATATGGTGCTTTTATCTTATGTTCATGTTTTATTTATGCATTAGCAACACCCTTTCTTTGATTATCTTATGTATGAAAATATGAGTTATAGTTCTACATTATTGCACTTTTGCATGATGTTTTAGCTCTAATTATGTATTGAATATGTAAACAATTATTATATGCGATATAGATTTCTCAATTATTTTATCTAACTATTTATCCAAAACAATTATCTTGAATGATTTCATTTATTTTGGCAATTGAATGACCTTTATTACCAATTTCTTTGAGACATCTCTGTAGATCACATATTTTAGTTTATTCCTGGGTATATTCATAGTCAGATAATGTTAGATTGAGGTATATGCATGTGTTTATTATTTAGATTAAATTATACTTAGTTGAATCATTCTCCATTATATCTTATATCATCCCAACAACATTGTCAAATAAATCCTCCCTGGGAAACTGGTCCCATTATCCCCAGTCGGAGCCACTATATGAAATAGACAAGGAGCTGCTTTTAAGGTCTGGACCGGGTGGCTATCCCCCATGTTTTCACAACAAATTTCGAGGCTTCAACAAGTTCCTAGACTTTGTGAATTTATTGCCACCAAGGGTTTCAAAAGGGTGGTTTCCTTATGGCCCAAAATTAAATGTCTGTTGAAAATATTCCCCAGAGAACTCCTTCGAGATGCATATATGGTATTCTATTTTATAGATATGGTAGAGATCCATCTGGTGCGATTAGAGCTGTGCCTCCCTCCTGTTTTTAGTGCAGGTACCGTTGAGGTCAATGATGCGGGGCCAAGAAGGTCTTTTTTCTAACAAGGACATGAATTTTGTGGCTCCTTTGATATTTTTTTATGACATGCTCTCTTCCATGATGGATCCCTACCTACAAAGTCCAGATTTATCTACCACTAAGTTCTCGTTGGAGATGGATAGGGTTTGCGTTATCCCTTGGTTCCCTAGTTTTGATGCTAATTTCATGGTGGTTACTAAAATTCCATTTTAGGTTAGATTACATAATGTTCCTTTGCATTTTTGGCATCACAAAGTTTTAGAAGGAATAGACAAATATTTGGGGAAGTCCTTAATGGTGGGCTTAGATAAAGTAACAAAGGGAATATTCACTTTTGCCAGGATATGTGTAGAAGTATATATCAATAAAGGTGTACAAGATCATATTATGTTGATTCATAATAATATGCAGTGGTCCTAGAATCTAGACTTTGAAAATATGATTTTGAGATTTTGTATTTGTCTTCAAACTTGACATCTTCAAAATTTGTTCCCCCAGGCAAAGAAAGACCCCAAAAGAAAAAAGAGACAATTCCAAAATCCAAAGGGATGTCAATTCATAGGTACCTAAGATGACGAGGTAGAGGAAGAAGAATCCCCATAAAATACTACAAATAAAGTTGAAAAAAACTCCCAGGATATCATAGAGAAGAATGGGGCAAAATAAGTAGAATTGGTGAATCCTTCGAAAGTAACAACACCTACAACACACCAACAACAAATTGTGAAGATTTCCAAGGAAAATGAAGTAATTGGCACCAAAAAAATACATGTATTAGAGTTCAGACTCTGATAAATAAACATATACAAATATATAAGAGCAACAAATGACTATTGTTTCTTCCACTCCCAACTCTGATGGTTGGCAGAGAGTGGAGAAAAAGAAGGGTAGAAAAGTATAGATTAGTGTTATTTATTCTTATGATTTTTGTTACTTGAGTACAAGATTTTGGATGTTATGTTTGGCATTGTTATTTTAGCATATGCCTTTCAACATCTACAGCATGTAACTTTCATTATCTAATAATGTAAATAAAGATTTTTCTCGAGAAAAAAAAAAAACACATTAATTTTGATAAAATAAATGGCTCACAAGTTTTTTGGAGCACCTATTTTTTTGGCAATATTTTTGATATGGTAAACTCTTGATTTTATAACACTAAGAAAATTGATATTTATGAGTGTTGCAATTTTTTTGATAAAATCATGATAAAAATAGTGACTTGCAAATTTTGTTTGGAGCACCGATTTTATTAGCAATTCTTTTGATATGGAAAACTCTTTATTTTATTGTAAAATTTGTGGCTTTTTCTTGACTCAATGGAAAAAATTAGGGGTTGTTGTTGGGGCAAATTAAATTAGCTTATGATGTCTATTTTAGGGTCTTTTTCCATGCCCAATGATGTGAACCAAAGGGTTACTAGGCATTGAGGAGGAGGAGGAAAGTGAGTTTTTTTGGGTGGTGATAGATTTTTCTCCATTGTTCAATGAGTTCTCTCTAGTAGTTGCGAAATTGTACATATAGACAACGATTTCACCACTTTTTTTCCTATTTTTTTTTTTTATAGTTTTTATGGGGGTTTCAATGGCCCCTTTTTTTCTCTTGAAATTGTTAGGGAGGTAGGAGTGTTTTTTAAGTCATACATGTTTTCTCTAGTGGAGAGGGTTTCTTAAAAGTTCCCAACTTCATTGGGTGAAGAGGGATTTCTTTCCTCAAATTTTTTTGGGACTATAGGAGATCTATAGTGAGGTAACTTACTAAATTTTAGATTCGTTTTTTTTTTTTTTG
>APFE030093950.1:0-16661 GCA_000404065.3 Pinus taeda | reverse complement strand
TTTTTTTTTTTTTGGATCTTCATTATTTTTTTTTTAAATGTTAGTTTTTATTTTTATTTTTCAATTTTTTTGTGTGCCCTAGATTCAAACTCCAATCATTACATTGAATACAAAATGTTGATGCATTTGTACCTATGTGGGAAATGTTGAGCCCAAGGAAAGGGGGTTCAATAGACAAATTTTGAATCATAATTTGTGTGGCAAGCATATATTAGGGGAATCAACTGATTGAAATACCATCTAGGGAAAATTTTGGGATAAAATATAGAACTTTGGCCAAATAAATGTCTAGAAATCATTTGTAAGGCCATCAAATCACTGCAAGAAAAATATGAAGCCAAAGGTAACATGGCAGCTATGAGAAGTCTAATTGCAAGGGGATGAGTTAGGGAAAATGAGGGTGCTTCTTCAACATCACCTTCCACATCCACAATGTCAAAGGCCTCAATTACCTCATGATTTCTTCTATATAGAACCACACATGGTGATCTGATTTACAATATTAGATTACAGTGCTAAGATCCTCCTCAAATTATAAACAAAATGATTTCATTGTGCTTAAGGATTCACCAATTTTTGCGAGTGAAATGAAGAGTTTTTATGTTAATTTTATGAAAAATTTAACATAAACCAGAAACTGAACAACAACATAAACATGTACAAAACATGATCAGAAACACATTACAACAAGCACATGATAAAGGAGTTCACCCCTCCTGGGCTACGTCTCCTTGGTCTAGCTTCCAATGGCCTGAGCCTCTCTATTATGCTCAAATGTGTAGAAATATGTGTTTACAATGCCCAAATGCTTATGAAACCTACTCCAATGAGTCCAAAATGTACAAAAATGGCTATCTAGCCTCTTTTTTAATCCAATTTGGTGAAAATTCGAAGAAGTTATGACTTCCCCTTGTTTTCCCATTATTCGCTCCACAAATTGCCCCATTTCTGGCATGATCCTACAAATTACCCAAAAAACGCGCTAACTGGACAAAAATTTCGCTGTGTAGCGAGCCATATTCTGTCAACTGACTGTTCATCAGAAATCGCAATTGGCAAGGACTGGTGGGCTTAAGGTTTGTGTACGTAGCAGGCGATTACGATGTGGCATACTCAACGACACTATAAATTGGAACCGATCAACATCTCGCATTCGGGAACTTATCACAAATTACAGTTCGGCAGTGAATCGACGTGTAATCATAATGCGAGACTCTGTTTTCCTATGGTGTACAATTGCAATCTGCGATCCAGTGCATCATGACTCTGGGTATGCTAGGGCATATTTTCCGTAATGATTGTGATCCATTGCATCATGCCTCTGATTGATTCTTGAAAGCATTCCGCTTGAGTTATTGCATCACAACTTGGTTGTTCTAGGGTCGGTTTTAACGCCGACCCGCCTATGATTGTGATTTGCGACATGCGGGGCCCAATGGAGGCTTTCCACTTGGTGCCTCCTCATTTGCTGAAGGACCTTTCCACCTCATCCAATCCTACCATCTGTCCAAGTCAAACTTGAAATTTGACTTGATCTAACTTCTGCATATGAGCTCGGATTTGAGTGCCGCTTGCACTGTTGGGATTAGAATGATGAGATCTTCAATATCGAGCTAAGTTTATCAAGATTTCGACATTTTGATTTTTGAGCACCTGATCACTCCTCCCCATTGGAAGTCTTTTGGACACCAAAAGATCATTTTCAATTGACCAGTAGGTGAGGGTACAATTCCATCACCTTTCCAATCTGTTATCGCCTTGATTGACCTTAGGCTAAATTGAAGAAATTCTAGGGTAACCACAAACCAAGCTTAACTTGGTAGCTAGCCCTACCAGGTTGGGAGAGGGCTCTCTCCTTATAGATCTCAGTCAAGATGATTGGATCATGAATCAAGATTCTATGCTAGGTATAGTAGCTCTAGGGTTTTGATTGATTTTTTTGGTTTCTTGCTGGATCAGATGGAACAAAAAAATTTGGGTTTGGGAAATTAGGTTAGAATGCAAGGTGTTTTATGGGGCAAGGTATGTATAGGATTTAACACTGAAAATTAAGTGAGATGAGATGTGTAAGACTGGTGAGGAGTTAAGGAGGGCATGGAGCAATCATGTATCCTTCTCAAACAATAGAAAAGATAAAATACTGAAAGATTTCCCAAGGTAGAGCACTGTAAACAATGAATTCTTAAACATGTAAACAACTGATAACAAAAGAAGAAACTACGCAAAAACACCATACCACAGGTATTCCATAAAAATAGCTGCAACTCCTATTAATTTCCTTGCCAAACTACTTACAATGATGTACAATATAGTTCAAAGCATCCAAGAGTATCCAACCCTTGCAATTGAGAAAGAAAATACATAATATAGACAACAAAACCACTCATCCTAACCATCAGGGGTTGAATCCATGAGAAGAGGGGCTATTACAACCATTTCCAAACATGGACCAGGAATATAGACAATCAAACTACTTGCCTCTATAAGCATGGAAACTAATTCATTAGCCTCAAAAACACCTCTAACTAATGAATCTACCTTATAAGACTATTTTACCATTGCATTTGCATGCCATGTCATCAATTACATTAGTGAAATCATCCATGAGGAGAGAGAAAGTTAATTTATAGTGAAAACAGATGAAATTTTGATTTTTTGGGCAAACTGGTCAAAAGCGCAATGCCAATTTCAGCACACATTTGGAGGCCTTCCCCTTATCCAAATTGATCCGATGATAGCTCATTGGAAAGGTCTTCAAGTCTAGTTTTTGTAACACCTATAATGTTTGAATTTGGAGGTTATTTTCCCCCTCAAAACTTGAATCTCCCAAGTCTGCTTCTATGTGTCCAAAAATAGGTAGAGAGGTCATTTTTTTGTAGTTGTTGGACCTTTTGGTGACCCAGATTTGCTCCAAAACTTCTGAAAATTTCCAGGGTGCATGTCCTCATCCTCCTAAATCCAAATATGCAAACATTTTCTCCATATAATTTTCTAGGAAAAACATGCTTGATGCCTGAAACAAGAAATTGCAAGTGGGCAGGCTTGTAATTCCCACAAGCTAGTGGGCTCCTCTCTAATGATTCTTCCTCCTTTATGGGTCTTCCTTTGTTGTCTATGTCTCTCCATGGATCTGTCACTAAGTGTCTCTTCCTCATACTCATAATCACTATCCCTTTCCATTGTTTTCCTTTGGCTTTGAACAATATGGTTATATATGAATAGTTGTGGATAATTGATGTGGAGGAATGGAATGGGCAATGTGTATGGATGAGGGGGTTTGGGAAAATGTGTGTGTGAATAGGGTTTAGGGAGAATGTATGTGGGAGTGGGGTTTTGGGAGAGTGTGAGTGGAGTAAGGGAAAAATAAAAAGTGGATAGAGTAAGAAAACAATAATAGAGTGAGGAATTCAATTCATGAGACAGTTTGTAGGAAAACTAGGGTTTTTCCCTAGAACTAGGGTTTTGATTTTGGGGGTGAAAAATCACAAAAACTTGATGTAAAAACCATAAACCACAAGAGATTTTGATGTACATACTCGTAAAAGAGGTAAACTTGGCATTTTGAGGCGAAATTGGTGTTTTGAGGTGATTTGGGGCTCTGCTGGGCAAAGCACAGTGCCACCTAAAGGAGTGCAGTATTGGCTTTAAAGCGCAGTGTCCTTGTATTTTTACATTGCAAAAACTTGCTAGAAGCGCAGCGCCTGGTTGAAAGTGCAACACTGCTCCAAAACTCCAAAAACGCAGTGCTTTGTTTTGTTTGCTCAATAACACTTGAAAATCGACCTTTGCTCTCTTCTTGGCTCTTTAATCTTCAATAATGACACAATGGGATGAAATATAGGAGGATGGGTTTATATAGGTTCACCTTTTTATTTTTTGTTTGTGAAAACCCACTTTGATAATGTCTATTTGTGTTTTACAATGCTTTGTTTTTCATGCTTGTTTTCTTTTGCTTGGCAAGTGAACTGATGCTCAAAATCACTTGATTTTTACAGTGGCAGGTACTTGGTAGCATCACAAGATTTAGGAGGATCTTGGGAACAAATATTACATATAGAAATAATAAAATTACATCATGAAGAATGATAAAAAAACATAACACTTTGTTTTCACCTCAAAACAAGTTTTGAGGTGAGAACTACATTAAGCTTTCAAAATAACAAATTATGACTTTACCTATCATTATTGGCCTCCTCATGTGCTTTTTGACCATTGTTAACATATAACCACTGAATTTGACCATGGAGGAAACCTTAAGACCTAATGAGACAAAACCCTAGGATTTGATGAAATGGATTGCAAAATGAACATGAATCATGATTGGAAAGTATGAAAGAAGATCAGCAAGTACATATCATGAGGGAAAAACTGAAGTAAGCCCTACCATCAGTGGATCCATGACCTAATGGAATGTAACCTCATCAGAATGAGACTCCTACTATGAAATGCAAAAGTGCATATTTTGATCACTGATGGAAGTGTGAAGACATTGACACTAACATTGGATCCAATGGGAATGGTAGCTCCTTGGATGTGTCAAGAACACCGAACCTAGTAGCCTTATCCATTAGGCATGGAGTCAAAAACTCAAATAGAAATGCATGACTAGAAACTAACGAATTGACGACATAAATTGACTTTTACTCAACTAAAAACTGACTCGATACTAAAACACAACTGACAAATTGGAAAAGATGCTCAAAATGGAGCTTATTCAATAAAACCTACTCTAACTGTTCCATTCAACACCTGATCAAGTGAAATGAAACAACCAATGAAACCAAGTAAGTATTTTGGCTGCTATTTGAATCTTCTGCAAGTGCTTACTTATAAACAACAAGAGAGAACTACTAAAAGGCAACTCCCACAAAAACTTGTAAACAAATCCAAATTTTCCCAGATTGAATAATATGGATTCTCTATCAGACTCCAAAAATACTGCATAAGGATCTTGAAATTCATGTGCATTGGGGCTTAGCTCATCCAATGGATTACTTTTCTTCTCCTCATACCATGAATGCAAACATTCATCTGACCTTTGTGACGAGACTCCTACTGAAAATGACAAAGAAACTGGTTGCTGGATCAAGTTTGTATCACTACTTTTTTCAAGCTCACAGTTAGCTAATGGGGAAGGACTTTGACTGTAGACATCATCCAACACATCAGCGATGGATCATGAAAAAATTGAAAAGACTATTACAACCCATTTTCTATTGGTTCCAATGATATTACATGATTTTCTACAGGGTGATGATTTGAAGATATACTATGAAAAATTCCCTTCAAAAACTGAAATGATTCAAAACATAATGGTATGGAATCATCTTGCATCATTTGATCATATGTTACAGCTTCCAAGTCATCATATGAAACCTGACATTCAATGGCATTCGGGGGCTGCAAATCTACATATGAGAAGTCTTGAACAAGGATTTCATTGCCCTCAAGATGGTCCAGATCAAAACTTATCGACGGTGGATTTGTGATTGCATGAAAATTATCTCTAATGAAATGAAATGAAGTAAAACAAAAAGGCAAAGATCCTTCACTTGAAAATTTTTTGCACCTTCCTCCTCACTTCTATAGCTGATAGGCATCACTTGCTCACTGTACTCGAGATGCTGAAAGTGAACTTCCTCCTTCCATAGACCAACTGCTAATTTGTCAGAAAGACTAGCTTCCGTTTGGAGAACATAATCATCATCATACTGATCAAACTTAGGCAAATCATCAATTTAAAACACATCATGAAGCATACATGTCATATCAACAGATCTCTCTTCTCCAAGATGATTTATAAAACAATCATTATTAGATCTATGAGAACTGGGATAAGAAACAAAATGTTTTGGATCAGCCACTTGTTCTTCTTCAATCAGTGAGCCATGGTCTTGAACATCATACTCTTTCCTTGTGGTGATATTTTGCATCATCTCATCCAATGCACTTACCAAAATGTCGAGCTTTACCTCTAAAGAGTCGATTCCTCTGGATCTATGTTCTTCATCTATTTTTCCTTCAACTTTGCCCTTTTGATCAGTAGATTAGCCTCTACATCTATTGCACTATTCTGCATCTCTTCAAGTGTTGGAATGTTCCGTTCCCTTAGCTGAAACTCCATTTGCAGATCAAAGGCTTCCGGATAGTGTAAGAGAGTAGATCCAGGAGGAGGTCTTATATTAACAGGCATTGAAAAATAGACAGGGTTAAACCTGACAGAAAATTGTTGTACTGTCTCCCCTAGTAATCTTTTCATCTGGTTGTACTCTTCTAGAATCAAGAAAGGGTTTTGTTTGACCACCCACTTTTAAAGGAAAACTCTAACAAACTGCTGGAAATGTGAGATGCTCACCTCAGGCAGGGTTTTGAACCAACTCTTGACTTTACCTTGCAAAGAAAGAGCAAAAAGCCTAATACTAACATCCTCTTCATCAACTTCAAAAACGTTAAGAAAAGACTCAAAATTTAGTACATGTCTCTCAGCAGTGATGTTGTCACATTCACCATCAAATCTTAATAGATATAGGTAATGAATTTTAGGGAAAGCATCGGATATAGGAGGTAAAATTAGAGGCTTGCATCTATCTGGAATTTTACAAGGTATAGGAGTATATACAAAAGATGTAGAAAAATATTTTGTATTCACAATCTTAAAAGGGAAAGAATCAAATGCAGGTCTAGGATCTTTTCTCAAATACAGTATACTTCGTAAAGCCTTCTTGACATTCTCGGGAAAAGAGAAGAAATAATTTATAACAAAGAACATAAAGTCTTGGATGAATTTCCAACTTGAATACCTGATATTTCCATATTGTCCTTTCATGCTTTTGCTAGTCAGGTTCATCCTCTAGTGGAGTCCTTGGATCTGATCTTGAAACTAATTTAGAGTCACCAGGTGAATTATTTCAGCCTTCCAGTGTCTGATCATTGTCCACCATAAACAATCAAGTGTGAACTTGATACTTTTTACTGAGGAACATAAAACTACTTCCCCAGTATGGTTTCCACTATGTTATCACCTAGATTGACCTCAGGTTGAATTGAAGCAATTCTAGGGTAGCCACAAACCAAGCTTAACCTAGTAGCTAGCCCTACCAAGTCGGGAGAGGGCTATCTCCTTATAGATCTCACTCAAGATGAATGGATCATGAATCAAGATTTTATGTGAGGTATAGCAGCTCTAGGGGTTTGATTGATTTTTTTGGTTTTTTGCTGGATCAGATGGAATTGCGCAATTTGGGTCTGGGAAATTAGGTCAGAATGCAGGGTGTTCTATGGGGTAAGGTAGGTATAGGCTTTGGCACTAGAAATTAAGTGAGATGAGATGTCTCAGAATGGTGAGGTGCTGAGGAGGGCATGGAGCAATCATGTATCCTTCTCAAACAATAGAAAACATAAAGTACTGAAAGATTTCCCAAGGTAGAGCACTGTAAACAATGAATTATACTTATCTATCTTGATATCATTTAGTCAGAAGCAGTGAAGTAGATGATGGCATACATAAAACATGTAAACAACTGATAAAAAAATAAGAAACTATGAAAAAACACGATACCACAGGTACCCTATAAAAATAGCTGCAACTCCTATTAATTTCCTTACCAAATTGCTTATAATGACGTACAATATAGTTCAGAGCATCCAAGAGTATCCAGCCCTTTCAAATGAGAAAGAAAATACATAATATAGACAACAAAACCACTCATCCTGACCATCAGGGGTTGAATCCATGAGAAGAGGGGATTTTACAACCATTTCCAAACATGGACTAGGAATATAGACAGTGAAACTACTTGCCTCTATAAGCATGGAAACTGATTCATTAGCCTCAAAAACAACTCTAACTAATGAATCTATATTCTAAGACTATTTTACCATTAAATTTACATGCCATGTCATCAATTACATCAGTGAAATCATCCATGAGGAGAGAGAAAGTGAATTTACTGTGAAAATAGGAAAAATTTTGATTTTTTGGGAAAACTGGTCAAAAGCGCAGCGCCAATTTTAGCACACTTTTGGAGGCCTTACTCTTAGCCAAATTGATCCCATGATAACTCATTGGAAAGGTCTTCAAGTCTAGTTTCTAGAACACCTAGAATGTTGGAATTTGGATGTCATTTTCCCCCTCAAAATTTGAATCTCCAAAGAATTCTTTTGTGTGTCCAAAAGGAGGCAGAGAGGTCATTTGTTGGTAGTTTTTGGACATTTTGGTGACCCATATTTGCTACAAAACTTTTGAAAATTTCCAGGGTGCATGTCCTTATCCTCCTGAATCCAAATATGGAAAACGTTTCTCCATTTGATGTTCTAGGGAAAAGCGCAACACCGGTGGCGCTACGCTTCTAGGTGAAATTCCTGTGTTAAAAATTACAAAATTTCAAAAATGAAAAAACTTTCCAAAATTTGCCCAAATTTGGCATGGGACACCACCATCAGCTGCTTTGATGAGCTAGGGAGGCTTCAGCCAACATTCTCAATTTATCTTGCTTCTTGTTTTCTTCCAAAGATCTCCTTAGCCTTGCCTTCAATTTTCTAATCCTCATGTTATAGATTTTGTTGCGGGTCATGTAATGGTAGGCCATGTGGCAAAGCATTTTCTTTTTCCTATTGGCCTTCTCAATAATCCCTTCAAGATGTATGTTGACCCTCTCAAGCCATGTTTCCCTATCATTCTCAATCTCTTTCTCAATAGGAGTCAATGGGACATGAGACTCTCTGTCCATTTGCCTGTTTTCTTTGATCATTTGCAGCTCCATGAGGACTTTCTTGTCACTCAATTGTTTGTTTTACTGTTCTAGATATTTGATGATGAACTTGTCTCTCTCCAAATTGTCTGCCAAAGCTTATATTTGAGCTTCCCTCTCTTGAACGATGATGTCCTTGATAGTTTCTTCATCCTGAGCTTCTAAGTCAATGATGTCAACTCCATGATGAGTAAAGTGTCGTTGTGGCTCCTCATGCTTAATGAGATCAAAATCTCTTTCCTCCTCATCACCAAGATCTTCCTCCTACACTTTTTCCTTGCCTTTTCTCAAATATTCAACCTATACCTGTTTTGTCAATGACGAAGGCAAAGCCCCTTCCACACCTTGTGGAGCAAACATTTGCCTGTGGACTGGTGACGAAGGCAAGGCCCCTTCCACACCTTGCGGAGCAAACACTTGCCCAGAAGCTGCAAAAATTCTCCTTGTGCCTCTTTGATATGTTAAATACACTGGCACCTCAATAGTTTGGGTTTCCTTGGCCTCTTCCCTTATTTCTCCATGGCTAGAAGGTCCACCTTGTTCATGATGCACTTGTGAGAAGATTTGTGGGCCTTTGAACATCTCATGAGCAATGAAAGTCTCCCAAGGAATGTTAAGAATACTGAGTTCATGAAGAACAATGATTTTGATCAAAGAGTAATGATAGATGCTATTCAACTGCTAGGGGTATGATTTCCTCTGTACAATATGTGCCATTTTTTCAATGTTTCTAAACATGAGGTAAGGGAGATTCAAAATCTTTACTATAGTGAAATGCATGAGGAGTCTAATATGATAGGCATACAATCGGGAGAACCTACCTTCACAAGTGAAATACTTGATGATAATCCTCATCAAAGGAACATACCCGTTCTCCAAAAATTGAAAGGGAAAAAGCCTCTTCACCTGGTTTCTCTATTGAGGCTTGATGTAAGGTTCATAGTAATCCTCATCAAGATCATGACCCTTGTACCATTTTTCACCAACATTAGGGATTCTGGTGGCCTCTGAAATGATAGCTGATGATATTGTGAAGGTTACTCTGGCAAGTGTCACCTCATTGTTATGCAAATGAGTCACAAAAAGTCTGGCCAACTCATGGTGAAACTAAACTCTCTCCACCATTTCACAAAACTCAAAACATGCTTGATACCTGAAACAAGAAATTGCAAGTGGGTAGGCCTGTAATTCCCTCAAGCTAGTGGGATCCTCTCTAATAATTCTTCCTCCTTTATGGGGCTTCCTCCATTGTCTATGTCTCTCCATGGATCTATCACTAAGTATCTCTTCCTCATACTCATAATCACTGTCTCTTTCCATTGTTTTCCTTTGGCTTTGAACAATATGGTTATATAGGAATAGTTGTGGATAATTGATGTGGAGGAATGGAATGGGCAAAGTGTATGGATGAGGGGGTTTGGGAAGATGTGTGTGTGAATAGGGTTTAGGGAGAATGTATGTGGGAGTGGGGTTTAGGGAGAGTGTGAGTGTAGTTTAGGGAAAAATAAAAAGTGGATAGAGTAAGAAAATAATAGTAGAGTGAGGATTTCAATTCATGAGACAATTTGTAGGAAAACTAAGGTTTTGCCCTAGAAACTAGGGTTTTGATTTTGGGGGTGGAAAATCACAAAAACTTGATGTAAAAACGATAAACCACAAGATATTTTGATGTACTTACTTGTAAAAGAGGTAAACTTGGTAATTTGAGGTGAAATTGGTGTTTTGAGGTGATTTGGGGCTCTACTGGGCAAAGCGAAGCACCACCTACAAGAACGTAGCCTCGGCCTGAAAGTGCAATGCCCTTGTATTTTTAGATTGCAAAAACTTGCTAGAAGCACAGCGCTTGGTTGAAATCGCAGCGCCGCTCCAAAACTCCTAAAACGCAGCGCTTTGCTTTGTTTGCTCAATAACACTTGAAAATCGACCTTTGCTCTCTTCTTGGCTCTTTAATCTTCAATAATGACACAATGGGATGAAAAATAGGAGGATGGGTTTATATAGTTTCACCTTTTGATTTTTTGTTTGTGAAAACCCACTTTTATAATGTCTATTTGTCTTTTACAATGCTCTGCTTTTCATGCTTGTTTTCTTTTTCTTGGCAAGTGAACTAATGCTCAAAATCACTTGATTTTTGCAGTGGCGAGTACTTGGCAGCATCACAAGCTTTAGGAGGAGCTTGGGAACAAATATTACATATAGAAACAATAAAATTACATCATGAAGAAAGATAAAAAAAAACATAATACTATGTTTTCATCTCAAAACAAGTTTTGAGGTGAGAACTACATTAAGCTTTCAAAACAACAAATTATGACTTTACCTGTCATTATTGGCCTCCTCATGTGCTTGTTGACCATTATTAACATATAATCACTGAATCTGACCATGGAAGAAACCCTAAGACCTAATGAGACCAAACCCTAGGATTTGATGAAATGGACTGCAAAATGAACATGAATCATGATTGAAAAGTATGAAAGAAGATCGGCAAGTACATATCATGAGGGAAAAACTGAAGTAAACCCTACCATCAGTGGATCCATGACCTAATGGAATGCAACCTCATCAGAATGAGACTCCTACCATGAAATGAAAAAGAGCAGATTTTGATCATTGATGGCAGTGTGAAGACACAGACACTAACACAATCTCAATCCATTGATCAATGAATTGGAACTTGTGATCTCCATGATTGTTTTCGTGCCTTTTTGTGTACTTTCCTTTAACCTTTTCAAGTTGTTCTTGCACTATTTGATGTACCATTTAGATTCATTCAATGAACTCTTTGGCCTTGTCCATGTTACTATCAGTAGCAACATTCTTGTTACCAAGATGATAGAATAAATTATGATGCAAATGGTAAACAAATTCCTCCACTTGATTCCTTTGACTCAAGCTTGAATATACATCTTGAAATTATGTCTTTGTTTTAACATAACTTTCATGTAAAGCAAAATGATGCTTGAGTAAAGTAGTTATACAAACTATAGGCCTAGAAAGTACATCAACAAACTTGTCACTTATACCTTTCTTATACCTTTTGACCGAGTGTATTAGTAGAAGAAAACCCATCCACTGGAAGTGCCTTTGTTGCTGCAACTTAAACACTTTATCATTGAAAATTTCTGAATGAAAAGAAATGGGCTTACCACATTACAAATAGACTGTGCCCATGGAATAGTCACATACAACAACCTGAAACTTAAATGATTGTCTCAAGTCTGGAAAGGCAAGTACTAGAGATATATTGATCTTTTGTTTTAAAGCATCAAATGCCTCTCGTTGTTTGCCTCCCCACTGGAAGACCTTTTGCACAACTGCCAATGAATGCAAATGAACTACAATAGAAGAAAAATTAACAAAATTTCTCTTCCAACATTGGAGTGCTCCCAAAAATCCACTTATCCAAATGACTATCTTGAACCTACCTGTGTAAATTGTGAGCAGAGAAAAGGCATTTGCGGCTTCATGGGGATGTATTATTCTTTCACCTGTCTACAGGAATTGAGTCAATACCACCACAGACTATTACGACATCAATCTTGGAGATTTCTAACTTCATCTTACATTCTCCACGTCCCACACAGACTGCCAAAAACCCTTTGGGAACTTGAACGCACTTGGAAGAACCAATTTCATGGCTCAAGTACATCAAAGAAGTTTTATCCAACATATACTTTGACTTCATGAGAAACAAATGTTCTTGACATACAACATCAAGTATTTTTTCTCATACATGACATGTTCATAATGAAATTTTTTGAAAATTAAAATGTCATCCGAGTAGGCTATCATGTCTAGAAATGGCTTTAGCACATCTTTGTTCATATGTGTAAAAGTAGTAGGAGTATGGAAAATATTGAAAAGCATAACAAGCCATTCAAACAAACCTTGTGTGGTTTTGAATGTCGTCTTCCCTATATCTCCTTAAACAACTCTACTATGATGAAAACCACTTCTTGAATCCCATTCAAGGAAATGCTTACCATTCTTTTTGGGCGCTAAAACAAGAGGTGCACCACATGGTAAAAGAGTAGTCCAAATGATTCTTTTATTCAAAAGTCCCTCGATTTGTGTCTTAATTTCGACACTTTGCATTACTGATATCCTGTGCATGCCGATGTTAGGAAGAAGACACTTTTGATGCAACTGTAACTCAGGTTGGATTCCCCTCTTGGGAAGTAATCCCTTTCATTCCTGAAACATTTCATCATATTGGTTAACTATGTTAACCAAATCAGTTTTCAAATTCAAATTACAACCATCTTTTTCTTCATAATCAATATCATTCTCTGGTTTGATCATGAGAAGCACAAGATTCTTGCTCGAATTCACTAGTCCTTTCATCTACCTTGCATTAACAATCGGAAGATTTGTTTTTTTGTTGTGAGCTCTCACAATATATTCTACTCCATTTTTGAATATGTGATATATGTTTTCATGTCAATAGAAAATATATTTTCTATCATAAAGGTATGGGCTGCCCAAAATGATGCCGAACATATCTAACGACACAATGTCAAGCTCCACTTCATCTATGAATTTCGTAATGATAGCGAATTTTAGTTAAAGCTTTGTCGTAACCTGCAATTGTGCATTTTCACATACCCATCCAAGTGGATATGTTTTATGATGTGGAATAGTTTCCAAATTTAAAATCTTCACAATGTTTTTTAGAGATAAGGTTGGCTTGAGATCCGCTATCAAAAAACTTATCAATCTTGTTATGTTTTGAGATCACCCTTATGTGAAACAATTCTATTCTCCTCTTTTCATTTTGAGTTTCATTATGTGAGTTTGAAGAAATAGGTGCTGGCAATGGATTCCTTTCCTTGAAAACCCATGGCTATGATTTTGTTTCATCACCCGATTCAGATCCCAAATCCTCTTCTTGAGTGATTGCAACTATCTTTTCTTTTTGTTTGTTGTTGAATTTCTTTGGTTTCATTTCAGGATGAAGCTTCCAACAGTGAGCTTGATCGCGACCCTTTATGGAAAAATGTTTACAAATTGTTTTCTCTCCTTCCTTTTTAATGGATGTATTTTTCTTTCCCTTGAAATGCTTTTCTTTCTCTTTACCCTTAAATGAATTTTTACTACCTTCTTCTGAGGTATTTTTCCCTCTTGTCTCAAGATGAGTGGCTTGCACACACACATCATCTAGATTACTGGGATTAAAAATTAAGATAGGATGCCTGATACAGGTGGCTCTAGGGACACACACAAGACAAAGAGGGCTTATAAAAGCTTAAAAATAAAATTGATTGGAATTCTCTTGAACTAGGACCAGAGCGTAGATCTTGTCGTCCCAATCGCGGCGGTGTGAATGGTTCATCAAACCGAATCTTTATGCGAAAGTTAGAAGCAATCAAAGTTCGGTTGAATTTTTGCTAAGTGGGCAGGGTTAAGGAGGCCACAATTTGGACAGAACTCGACCACCAGATTCTGGCCAATCTAGGCTAGATTGTAAGTGAATTTGTGGCCCGGTTAATTTTCTTCCTTCGGCCTAAAATCTGGATTTTTTTTTTTTAATAAAAAAAAAATGTGGTGGCGGGCCACCACCCCCTCCACCCCCAACACCATATCATATTAATATTGGGGTGGGCATGGGCCACCTCTGGTGGACCCGGCCCACAACCCCACCAAATGATATGCCATAAATACATTGGGCCGACAGGACTCGAACCCGCCCGACCACATGGTCGGCCCACACCACGGGTGGCCCATCCAACTAACCACATTCAATAAAAACCAACCAACTGCATTAATATAACCAAAACACGACCAAAAACAAACTTTTGTTAAATTTAAATTCACCGTTTAAAAAATAAAATAACTATACATGCAAATTCTATAGGGAGGCAGGATTTGATCCCCCAACCTTCCCTTTACCAATTTCCATTTTTTACTAATGCACCAAACAATTTATCTGGACTATTTGCCCACCATTTTTTTTATTTAAACCTTATTTGCATGTAGCTCGGGGTAGATGGAGGAATCAGGAGCTGGCATGTATTTCGAGGCAGAGGAGGCAGTGCATGCAGTTCAAGGCAGAATTTTGCAGGAGAGCCGAATTTTCACTTTGTCAAAATTTGACAAACTTTAAATGGCTTCAACACTTCTTGACGCCACGAACACAATGGTGCTGTTCATTTATCCATCATAGTTCTACATTTTTTTTCCATTTTTCAGTATGGAGGTGGAACCATGACTATTGTACACACAAAGAGTGGAACCATGATCCTTCAAATTTTCCCAAGGAGGTAAATTTTCTCCATGTCAGAATATAGTCAAGTTTATAGTCATTTTTCATGGTTCTTCGTAGGGACTGCAATGGCGAGGACAGATTCACCTTTTGAGTTGCAGCTTTCTAGTCCACCCATGGAGCAGAATCTTTGAGGAATCTAGGTGGTATCTAAAAGATTCCTTGAGCCCCAGATTCTTAATTTCTTAGAATTCAAAAATTGGAGAGTCAATTTTTCACTATTCAATGCCACAAATCTGATGGTGCATTTAGATTTCTCATTTTCTCATTCTATTCTTTAGCCACTTTTCTAAGTGGAATGCAGGTGTCAGCATTCATGTGCGAGCAACCATTTCCATGCGATTGATGTCGTGAGATTGATGGAATGAGCAACTTCAGGAGTTTGACATCCGCTTCTTCAGATGGCCCCTCAATGTGAGGTTTATGTAGTGTGTTCATATACTTCTTTTGCTATGCATTGTGCTGCACAAATCCCTGTTTGATGTTGATGAGGGATCTTGTTTATTACTTGTTTTCATGATTCCTGCTTGATGTGACACAGAATCGTCTATGTGATGTACTTGTTGTCATATTGTTACTGGGAATAGTGTCCACTCGGACCTGCTATTCCCACTAAGACTGGTAGCTATCTTAGAAACAAACAACTAAAGACTACTTTAGCTTTCCTTTATGGAAAATAGATAAGAGTGGAACAAAGGACACCAACCTTAGTCTTGCGCTTGGTTCCTTGCTTGATTCCTCTCCTTCCTGATAGATCTTTGCTGCTTCTTCTTCGTCTACTCAGCTTCAAAGAGCACCTGTGGAATCAAAGCAACATAATACTATCGAAGAACAAATATATATATTCATAAATAACACAGGACGAGATATGTATTAACCACACAAATGCATATACAATCAAACATACAAGAATGTGGAGGAAAAATTGAATAGCTCTACTAATATCAAGAATAGAAAGAGGATTACAACCAATTGTTCTTGTTGGCATTATGTTTCTGGTATGGTTATGTTACAAATGTTGTACTTGATGACAACACCCATGGCATGGCTCTCAATATGATGAGAATTAAGAAGTACGCAGGAGAAAAGTTCACGGAATTTTATGCAAAGAAAAGTTCATAAAAGTTTATTTCATGTGGAGAAAAGTTCATGGAATTTTATGCAGAGAAAAGTTTATTTCATGTGGGAAAACTTACCTTGGGTCCATGGTAGTTAGTCCTTGGAATTTGAACCTATGGTTTTTGGACCATGGCATCTCGACAGACGTGTTGATCCCTAGTATTGAATTGATGGTATTGGTTTGTTATGGTTTTGGCCCGTGGTATTGGTCCATGATTTGAGGAAGAGCTTGCCTATATAAAGCAAAGGAGATCATTTGGCTTGAGTATGCTTTTGGGTTGAATATCCTAAGATCTGAAATATTGGGTTATTGTTTCAAAAGCTCGATCTATATGAAAGTGAAGTGGAAAGCGAATTTGTGAAGGGTGATCTCTCGAGCGCTGCAGTTGCGGAAGTGCGCAGGTGCCGCAGGAGACGCCGCAGGAGGTGCCACAGGAGACGCCGCAGGAGGCGCCGCAGGAGACGCCACAAGAGGCGCCGCAGGAGACGCCACAGGAGGCGCCGCAGGAGATGCCACAGGAGGCGCC
>APFE030093941.1:59865-69885 GCA_000404065.3 Pinus taeda | reverse complement strand
CATTGTTTTGTGCTATTTCTATTATCCAACTAGATTGGATAAATGAAGCAAGGGATGAATGGAAGAAGGAAGAAGAAGAGTGGCCACTCATTCAAAAGTTGCAGAAGATCCCAATTCAAACAATATTTTCAAAACTTGATGAGGGATGAAAAATCATATTAGAGCCTCGAGCAATCACAAAAACAAGAACCTGGCAGCTTTGAAATCAATCAATTTCAGAGTATGTCATCAAGTGGAAGAACTTACCCACTGAAGATTCCAAAAGGGAGGACAAGAATTTTATACAGAAGCATCAAGAACTACTCAAGTGTTAAGGACAACACTTTTTGAAGGAGAGGCGCATGTTAGTTCCCTATACTACTAGCGTAACTTCTTATTGTTATTAGTACAACTCCCTTATTATATTGGTGTGCCCATGTAGTCCCGATATTGTTATTATTGTGCCCCATAGAATCTCACTATTGTTATTATTGTGCCCTTACATTATTATTGTTATGTCGTATTTGATTATATTATGACCCCTTAGACTCCTATATATAGAAAGGAGGTCTTGTCATTTGTATCATCCAATAATTGCTCATTTGTGTAATGTAAAGGAGGTTGCCCCCTTGAAGAGGCTTATTTCTAAGGCGTCGATCTATATTTTCTATCTTTTTGTGAGCTGGTTTCATAACAAAGCCTAGTCAATACCCTGGTGGAGTTGCATGCGTCACCTCTCTGCGCAAGAAGCCTTTCTCTTCTTTCTCCTTTGTATTTTTCAAGAGGACTACGCATGAGCACTTATTTATTTTTGGGGTGGAAGAGGGATCTCGACTTATTGAGAGCAGAAGAGGTTGTTCCTTCAGAGAAGCATGTAAGACCTCTGACATTGGTTTTCTTGTTTAGATTTTCCCCTTCTCTGTTTCTACTAGTTGGATGAGCTTGAACACACATAGTAGAAGGTTGATTACAGGCATGGCACTTCATAGTGTGGACACAGTGTGGACACAAGTTCACGATTCAACCAAAACTTCACTTGCAGATGGTTTGTATTTCCCGTCAAGACTCCATCAACCGAAGGTTACAAACAAGCACAAAGAAGGCAGACACAAGGTTGGCCAAGTGTTGCAGTGTCATGAGTTTCCTCAAATTTCAGCCACATGCAATATTCAGAAGCCAGAACGTAGTAGTTGGTAGCACTTATTTATGGAAACAAAAATAGTAATATATCAAACAAACAAAATGAATGTGAACAAAAATAGTAAGCATAATCAAACAAAGAAAAAACAAAGATAATAAGAAAAACAAACAAGATGAAAACAACAAGCAACGAGCAGACTATGTACATGGCATGGGCGCGTCCCGGCCTACTAAAAATAATGCTTGAGATCTTGGCCATTGACAGGAAGGTTGTCAATCCTCTCGTCAAGTGATTGTAAATGATATGTATGTGGGCCAAGCTTCTCGTAGACCAGTGCAAGTCCGTCGGGCTCTGCTACCCGAACCAGGCGGCATTACAGAAAACCTTCAAGTGAAGATAACACCACTATTTTAAGTACTGCGTGCAACATGGGCTCAGATGATGGCACAGGGTAGTTGTTTTTATTTTGGGAAGGGTTAAAGTTTCTGAAGTCAATGCATAATAATATTTTCTTGGGTTGTTTACATATGGGATTTAAACTAGAAAACCAAGTATGATGACAAACTTTGCAAGTAGTTGGATAACCCAAAGTGTTAGTCAATTATTTCTATAAAAGGAGTGCAAACAACATCTATGTGTTACCTGGTATTTTCTGCAATGGCTTGTCTCCTTTACCTGGAATCTTATGTTGGATTGCTCATGTGTAGTGTGTACTCAGGTCATCATCTACGCGTGCAGACCCATCTCGGTACTGTTTGGTCAAGTGGTCAAAGATTTGTTGTTGTTGCAGTGTGTAGCTTGCACTGAGATTGGCCATCTTCAGATCATGATAGGTTCCCAGGATGCTTTGTTCATTCATAGTGGTGGTCCTTCATTTTTCATCACGATAGCTTCATACGCAGCATCGTTGTTTGTGCATTCGAACTTCACACAACTCGAAATGATGCATTTTCTGTTGTTTTGGAAGACTGAGGTACACTCGGTCCTTGAGCCATCACGTGTTTCCAATTCCTCAAGACTCGTGGCCCACAACTCGTCTGTACATGGACCGTTTGGCCTGCTATTACTATTGTTACCAGTTTTTTTGCTACTACTACTACTACTACCAGAAAAATAAACTGTACAAGTTTCATTACCATCAGTTGGGCAAGGAAGTAGTCCCAACTGCATGTTTGATGAGGTTGGAGCTGGCCGTGCAGGATAACACTCCAATGTTGTTTTTAGGAAGTTGTTGCCAAACATGAGTTCTCCAAAGGCCAACAGTTCACTCTTGCTGTTAAGGTGAGTGATATTGTGTTTCATATACCTCTCAGATAACACCTAGATTTGGTTGCATTTTCCCTTGTACGGAAGCCACATGTGAGACC
This sequence comes from Pinus taeda, assembly GCA_000404065.3. Lineage (NCBI taxonomy): Eukaryota > Viridiplantae > Streptophyta > Pinopsida > Pinales > Pinaceae > Pinus > Pinus taeda. The sequence continues at coordinate 67,398 of APFE030093941.1, read as the reverse complement.
AGTCTGTAGAAAAATATCCATCAAGTAGGCCATATGTTTCCGGTATGTACACAACAACTATGTTGATGCATTGATGGACTCGACTGTCATGAGATAGTTGGATGATCACATCTCGTAGTTCACCAATGGATGGTACTGATGTTTTATCAAGTTGGATGATTCTCGCAGATGTTTCACTCCATCGTGAATTGATCTTCTTAGCAATGGAGAGTGGCATGACGTTGGCCGGTGGATCGGCCTTCTTTATTAGCAATCTCACCTTCTCTTGCATTTCCCCAAGTGTAGGGAGAGCCCCTTTACTCCTAAGATTGTAAAGATCATTTTGATTTTGGGGCTGCTTCTTGGTGTTCATCTTTGAGATTGCTTGTGAGCACTGATATGTGTTCACCACATGCCCAGAACATGGTGTTTCATCAAGTGCAACCTCTTCATCATCGTCAATGTCTTCCAACTACTCCTGCATATCGCCTTCCACATCGAGTGTATGACTGCAGATAGAGCTAACGACTCACTTCCAATCCGAACAAGAGTTCTCGGGGTGATACTCTTCATGGAAGGAAGAGAACTTAGGATATGCGCACTGATCGAGTTGGAACACAAGATTTTGCACAGTTTTTGAAGTGAACCAGTTGTTTTTTGATGAGCCGGTTGAAAAACTATTCGCCTGTCTATGTTTGGATGGATGGATGCTAGCAAATGTGTCTGTTTTCCATTGCTTGAGTTTGGACACTTCGGTGGTAAAGTTCTTGACAAGGTGAGTGAGATTCTCAATATCATTTGTTTCCTTGTCTATACCCTTGCTCGTCGTTGCTTGGGGCTTCCTGTTCACATCCTTGGAGTCTTTCGTTGATTCATCATCCTTGATGACTTTGATTGTACGCAAGTCTTTTTCAACAACAATAACCTCTTCACAACTTTCCAGGAGTGTTGGTCTCACAACTCGCTTGACGAACTACGCAATGATGGTTGGTAGTGCGGACGTGTAATAGTCAACAGTGATGGAATCATGAGGTTTACTGTCCGTTGCAAACTTTGTTCAAAATACGTGTAAACCTCTGATTGAATTCTTTCACTTTATATTTTCCCTCCATCTTGAGGCTTCCCAATTCTTTGAGTAGCATGACTAGGGTCTTGTCATCTGCAAACTTTTCAAGGAACATACGTTTGAAAGCACCCCAGTTATGTATCGAGTTGCGCGGAAGGTTGTGATACCGAGCAGCTGCGCAACCATCCAAGGTACATGGGAATAATCTACATGCTACGTCATCATAACGTACCTCAAGGGTTTGTAGGTGTAGGTAGAAGTTTTCTAAGTGGTCTTCTACCTTCATCGTGCTGTTAGGGTTGAAATTGATGTTCATTCTCTCCGCTCACTTCAAAATCTTGTGCAGAACAGCCAGGAGAGCCAATGGTCCCTGAGTCATCCATTCAAGATTTGGGTCAGCCATCTCTTCTTCTCCTTCGTCCTCTTCCTCTGCTTTGGAGTCTGATGGTTCCGACTCTGAGTCTGTGGGTTCCTCTCTGCCTCCACCTCCGTCACTACCTTCTCCATCGCCTCCTATTCCAAAGTCTGATCCCAATATCACAAGAATGTCTAGTTCGCCTTGCCGAAAGAGCGGGGATTCCTCTCTATCTTCAATAGCTTCTGCCAGGCCTTCAAGTGTCTTTCGACTTCTCTGATGCATATGGAAGATGTTGTATGCTTGGTGTTAGTCTGACTTCTTCCATGAACTTGTGAGTGATGTGAAAGACAGAGTGAAGGTGTTGATGTGGAATCTCGTGTTAAATTCTAGGAGGTGAGGAGTAACCAATTGCAGATCCGCATGTAGTTGAGAGGGAGTGTGAGTTACTACCTTGAATTGATGGTTGATGAATGAGTGTGAGGGGAATTTCATCCATATACAACTAGTTTCCCTCCTTCTAGCACCAGAAATGTTGACGATGCTGGACTCGCCAACATTCAGGGGATCACCCCGGTATGAAGTCCCAATTAGACCTCACACCCTTTGGTGTCAGAGTCCCATCAGGTATTATGGTTCGGTTGCCATTGTCTTAAGGAATTGCCTCAACTATTGCTTGTCAGCACAGGAGAGTGGTCTGCTTTGTCTTCGAGAAGTGAGGTTCACATGCCTAGTGAGTGTAAGTGTCACTTGTGTCAATGGTTCTTTCATTGTAGAGGGAGAGGATGGGAGTGAGTTATAAGTTAGTTGGGATGAAGTCCCAACTCGGCTAGGAACACACAACACAAAAATACGTGCACAACTTCCGGAGGAGCAGTCCACACAGATGTGGTAGTCACAGCACACAAGCTAAGATAACACGTACAACACTAAACGAATGAGTTTAGTGTTGTACAACAGTTATTATAGCAAGTTTTATGTGAAAGGTCTATCTAGTGTCCGGGAGAGTAGTCTACACAGGTGAGACAACATTAACAAGATATACAACACATTTCCATTAATAGATTATGTATTACAACAAGTGAAATAGTTCGGATGTAGAACAAAGGTTAAAGCAACATGCATCACAAGTGTTAAAGATTAGCCTTACAACAATTACAATACATGTGTGAAAATGTATTGGCCTATTCACAGGCTTCTGAATTAAGTGAAAATTCCAAGACACATCGTTACATCATACATCGCTAACACCAAGTGTGGGGCGTTGGAGCCACTACTTACTCCTCAAAGAAAAGATTACACTCTCTTGGCTATGTGGGAGGAGTAGAGGTGAAAAGTCATTTGCATGTACAAATGAGGGGGTATTTATAGCCAAGGGTGAAACTAACCCTTGTGGATGGTCGACTACCCTCATGACCATTTGACTTCCATGACTTTTTGAATTACATGACTCTTTGTTCAACAGGTGGGTCTCTTGGACTTCCATGTTACATCATATTGATTAACAACATAGCCCATAGTAGAGATGTGGGTGACATGGCTCATGACACGACTCGACATGACATTGCTGGTACATTCGTGTTGTTGCTGGATTGCATGTCGAGCTACAACATTGCTGAGTGATGGATGTATATGGTATATCATAGCTTCACCTCCTCATGGCGAAGTGCGTAGAGTCTTCGATGGTCTTTGGTTCGCTTGATGAAGCTTTGGCATGTTGTTCCTTGTCTGCATGTTGGAAGGCTTGATAGGCTCATCTGTTCGCAAAGGTGCATGTTCGTCCATTCGTCCGTTTGTGAGAACATCTCTTTGCATTCATCACTCGTTCGTCCCATTCGTGAACCTGTCCTTCTACATCTGCTCCCTTCATTCATCCCATTCATCGTCTTGCCATATTTGTTGGTGTACCTATACCTGTGATCACTCATGAAGAGAAGACATCAAATCCAAAATCCCCTAGTCTACCATGACAGATGATCATTTCAGATGTAGGTGACCGAGTGTTACACAACATTTTGTCATTGTCCCTGTACTCCCTGTTCATTGAACCTAGAGGACCTTTACATTGAACCCTGCATGCTTTGCCTTCATGAAGAAACTCCCATTATCCCTCTCGATCATTTCCCTTTTGCACCCATACCCCTAAAACTTTTGTTTTGCCCAGTTTACAAGACCGACGCTAATGGCCTTTGTCTCCCTCGCACTGATGTGCAGGGATTAGCACTACTCCTCACGCAAACCGCAGTGACTGAGCTATGTTTTAGTTGCGCTAGTCCTGTTATGGAAAGTTTTTTAAATTAGAGCTGAAGCTTCCAACTCTAGAAGCTTCGTAACAAAAGTCTGGTAAATGGTTTGGCTGGATGAGGTCAAGGATGACAATTTGGGCTCCTTTCCCCTATAATAATGGAACTACCTCAAGGGATAAGTCCTTCTCCCATGAGAAGAGGATCCATCTCCCATCCATATTTCCTATATAAACCTCCCTTCTTCCTAAGCACAAAATAGTCATAGTTTTTGGTTGAGTGTTGATGCTATTTTGGTTTGGAGTAGACAAGCAAGATATTACTAGTTGTAGCTATCTAGTTGTGTGAGGGAGAAGTTTGTTTGGTTTGGAGTGAAGCCTAAAGGGAAGAGCCTTTAAACTATTGTTGATTGATGCCATCATGGGATGCTAGCAGAAGTGTGTGGGAACCTTGTCTTGTCAGAGGAAGGCTGCAACGTCAAGACGAATGGTTGTAATCTCTTTGATATTAAGATATGCAACTATAGATTGATTTCCTACATGTTTTGTAATATTACATATTCATGGCTTAATGTTTCTTGACTTATTAAGTAGGTTGAATTGCAATTTGAATATTATTATGTTTGTGCGTTGTTGTTGTTTACTTGTTTCAGGAGCTTGAAGAAAGAAGTGAGAGATTGCTGGAGCGAGAAAGCAAGGACATCATCAAGCAGGATAAATGACCATTAGGTAGGCCCTCTTGATTGATTTTAACCTAAAGAAATCTTCCATAGAATGTATCTGTTGTGGCTAGACCCATCAGGGGGCTAGAGGAATTCATTCGTGTCCGCACTTATAATTTTACTCCACAGGGGATCCCAATCCTTTTGTTTGTCTTGGATTTCATGATTTCGTGTGAACTTTCCTAGTTTCACGTTTTCCCTTTGCTTCTGTTTCTTTTCTCCTGTTTATTGGTTGGAGTCTAAAATTCATAGCAGCAGATCTGGTCCCTGTTTTCAATTTTTTTTTTCCTTAACTACCTTGATCAGCGCGCTTAATCCACTGATAGTTGAGTCGATTAGTGTGAGTTGCTGAGAAAAAGCATGTTGACCAGCCTCTAGGGCTTGTTGTCAGTTAGGTAGTCGTGACGATGCCTGTAAGTGAAGATTAGGGATTGACCCCAATCTTGGCCAGTGTGTTATGCTCTTGTGGTTTTGACCCCTTAGGCCTTTTTTACCATTTTCTCCCTAATTAGAAATCTACCTTTCATTTGGTTTTGTTTGCTTGTTGGCTTGTCATCTTTCTACTTGATTGGTTGAGTCATTGAGTGGCCAACGACACTATGGCATCTAGTTGGTCGTCCATTCAGTGGTTTGAGAGCTCACTAAGTCAAGTTGTAGGTGTGTTTACTCTTTGCATTTTGTTTTTGGTCCTTTTTACGACTTTGACCTCTTTTTGCACAAGTTTGAAAAAGTTTCGTTTACTTGCCTGAACGTTTCTTTTCTGGCATAGATTACATTGTCAGTCTTGTGGTCGGTAAAGTCAGTGTTTCATTGACCTGAACGAACTTCTCTTTTCATGTTTTCATCTGCTTGAAGAGCTTATTGTCTCGAAAAAATTTTCACTGAAAGATTGTATGAGAAAATTTGTTTCGTTGTTTCATTACAAAGTATGAAATTCTAGCTTGTTGCATCATTATGTTACGACAATTTGCATTTTTTTAAAAGACTAGAATTGCATCGACATTTGAAAAAGGAAGAGAATTTTTGTTTTTTGAAAGGACTAATAGATAAGTGCTTTTCAGGAAATTAGGAATTGGAATGCATTTTTCATTAGTTTATTTTTTGAAAATTAAGGTAGTGAAAGATCATTTCGTTTTCAGTTACTTGATTGTTTGCATTTGATTGAGTAGTTTCTACCCTCTCTAGTGTAGGCATTTCATCGAATTGAAAGGGTCTTGTCTCATTTAGTTGCATTTGAGGTTTTTCAAGTAGCATCGCTAAGACCTGAAAACTGAAAGTTAACTCAAGATCAACTCTAAAATGAATTCAATTAACATATGGCGCATTTGACATTAACGATTATGTCTAGAAGGTCTAGGCTAGAGGCATGTTCCAGTGTATTTAAACCTAGCAGTTGTCGTTAGCTTTGGCATTAGACAATGCTAGTATAGAGTTTTACTCCCCGTAGCGTTGAGTATATAATTGGAGACCCCACTAGGATGCAATCTTTTTATCCTTAGGAAGCCGAGTTGGCGGCCTTACAAGCATGATACGCCGAACACAACATTCAGGGAGATTTCCTGCTCATACTTCTTAGTTTGCCGGGAGGTATTCTGCAGTTCATGGTTGCCTGGTAATCCTATTTACCTAGATCATCTAGATCAGTCATTTGATCTTTTTGACTCATTAAACTTAAAAGATCATTCGAGCACTTGTACTTTCGAGCTCGTTTCAAATTGAAAGTGATAGAGTCATCTTTGTTTCTTTCTCGACTCTTAAAAAATGAAAGAGCATCAGTCTTTTATGTGTCTTAATAATTGATTTCCCGTGATCCAAAACACCCTGATAGGCTTTTGTGACCAAATTGTGAGTTTCCTTAAAATAACATTTTAAATCCTTGAAGTTATTGGTTCCATCAACTAAGACAAGGTCATCGTGGTTGAACCATCTGGTTCACCCAATTCCTCTTCCTCTCCTCCATCTGAAAGATTGTCTGAGGATCCGTTTACTGAGTTACTAGAGTCACTTGAGGACCAAGATGTTGAACCCACAATTGTTCCAAGCATTCAACCTGTTAGGCCCCTATACTACTAGTGTAACCCCTTATTATTATTAGTACAACCCCCTTATTATATTTATGTACCCATGTAGTTCCCATATTGCTACTATTGTGCCCCATAGAAGCCCACTATTGTTATTATTGTGCCCTTACATTATTATTGTTATGTAGGCTCTGATTATATAATGACCCCTTAGACTCCTATATATAGAAAGGAGGTCTTTTCATTTGTATCATCAAAGAATTGTTCATTTATGTAATGTAAAGGAGGTTGCTCCTTCGAAGAGGCTGAATTCTAAGGCGTTGATCTATCTTTTCTATCTTTTCTTGAGCTAGTTCCATAACATTTGATATCAGAGCTTTGGATTCTAGGGTTTCGCTGCTCCAAATAGGTCATCGTGGCCTTTTCGCTATAACTTTTTTCTGTGACGTTTCAGAAGTCGAAAAAAAAACCCATTTGAGAAGAAATCATTGTGAATCTTTTGTCCGAATTTCAGAGATTTTCGCGCTATATTTGCAGAGATATGATCTGAGGAAGTTGGTATTTTTGCAGACTCTTGAATTACATTCCAAACAGGTGACCTGGGGAAAATCGTCATAAATTTCTCTCTGGGGATCGGATTGAAATTTGTAAGAAGGTACAGAAAGAGGATGGATTGTAGTTTCCTGTATGCATTTTTCAGATCCAAAGGTCGAAACCGTGACTTGTGGCACGTCGTACAAGTTCGCTCTACTGAACTAGTCTATAATAAAGTCACTATGGGAGATTTTGCATAACTCTTCCTTGGAGAATCCAATTTGGGTCAGACTTGTGGCATTGGAAAGAGGACACAGAGCGCTACTGCAGGTCACAATTTCAGAACTTAAAGATCTGAAAGTACAGAGTTACAGTCGTTTCAAGATCGGGCTCTTAAAATCAAGAAAAACAAGATGAGGAAGTTTGATGGGAAGGATCCGGTAAATTGGATACTTCAGATGGAGCAATATTTTGATCTACATGGCGTATCACTGTTACAAAAGGTATGTATTGCATCTTCATATTTAGAACCGGATCAATTTTTATGGTATAAAGGGCTTTGTTCTCATAAACGACTTGTTACGTGGTCAATTCTCACAGAGGAAATGATAGCA
>APFE030093941.1:0-59583 GCA_000404065.3 Pinus taeda | reverse complement strand
AGGGCTTTGTTACAATTGTGATAGCAAATGCACTAAAGGTCATAAGTGTGTTGAGAAGAAATTATTTTACATAGAGTATGAAGAGGAGGAAGAAAAAGATCAAGAAACATCAAAAGAAGAGGATATACGCCAGGATCCAACCCAAGAGATAGAATAAATGAATCAGACCATATCTTGTAAAGCATTGGCGGGAATTACCACTCCTCAAACTATCGAGATAGAAGGACATATCAAGAAGAAAAATGTTCAAGAAGTGAAAGATCACATCGAGCATCAAGAAATGAATCCGACCATATCTTTTAAAGGATTGGAAGAAACTATCCACTCCTCAAACTATCAAGATAGAAGGACATATCAAGAAGAAAAAGGTTCAAGCAGTGAAAGATCACATCGAGCATCAACAAAAAGTTCTCCAACTTTTAAAGGATAATGCCACTTCGGTGCAAAATCAAATGAAACAACGGGTAGATCAACATCATAGTGAAAAATGTTTTGATGTAGGTGATTGGGTATTTTTACTGCTACATCTCAAGCAAGCTATTTATGAGAAGGAAATGTTGGCAATACTACATGCACTTAAAAAATGGTGACCTTACCGAATGGGAAGACACTTCAAGAAAATGGAAGGAAGGGATGAATCGAAGAAGGATGAAGAAGTATGGCCACTTATTCAAAAGTTCCAAAAGCTCCCAATTCAAACAATATTGCCAGAAATTGAAGAGGAAGGAAAAATCATATTGGAACCTAGAGCAGTCACAGAAACATGAACCCGACAGCTACGAAATCAATCAATTTCAGAGTATCTCATCAAGTGGAAGAACTTACCCACTGATGATTCCACATCGGAGGACAAGAAGTTTATACAAAAGCATCAAGAACTACTCAAGCATTGAGGACAACAATTTTTGAAGGAGAGGGGCATGTTAGGCCCCTAAACTACTAGTGTAACCCCTTATTATTATTAGTACAACCCCCTTATTATATTGATGTACCCATGTAGTGCCCATATTTTTACTATTGTGCCCCATAGAAGCCCACTATTGTTATTATTTTTCCCTTACATTATTATTGTCATGTAGGCTCTGATTATATAATGACCCCTTAGACTCCTATATATAGAAAGGAGGTCTTTTCATTTGTATCATCAAAGAATTATTCATTTATGTAATGTAAAGGAGGTTGCCCCCTCGAAGAGGCTGAATTCTAAGGCGTTGATCTATCTTTTCTATCTTTTCTTGAGATGGTTTCATAACACAGCCCTTGTCATCTCGTCCTCCGCCTACTTTCGATACTGGGTCATCTGCTGATCTTGGCCTGGTATCTCCGGACGATCCCATTCAAACTCCAGAGAACTCGCAGACGACTAACGACAAGCTTGGACTGGGTATCTACCCTTTGAACCCTCTGTTTGACCTTGTTGTGATATCACCACAACTTCCTTACAGTCCATACAATCAGTCGGGTGTTCCTTTGGAACTATCCCCTCGTACTCGTTTGGCCATTCGTCATCATTTGTTTTCAGACATGGAGCCCGAAGGCGATGCTCCAGTCACATCTCCAGATGAGTCCGAAGTTTCTACTCCACACACTGTTGGGGGGGGGGAGAATTTCAATTGCAGTTCCTTCCCGAGGGTTTCCCTTTTTTGGAAGGTATCCCTGCCAGTTTTCCACCCAACTACGTGTCTTTTGTGGCACTTAGTTTTAGGCACACTTAGTGCCTCATCACTTTACCATAACTCTGTATGGGCATCAAGCATCAAGCCTATGTCAAGTCCGTTCGTTATGAACACGAATTCCCAACGGGCTATTACTTCAACCCCAGTGCAACCCACCATTTCGAACACTCTTGTATGATCGACCCCAATTACACGTCAGACATGACTAGCAGTTTCAAAGATTGTCTCTGTCAGTTCCTTTGTCCCACTAGTCAGTGGCTAGATCGTGCCACTCCGTGGAGGGTTAAAACCTGAATGTTTCTATGGTTTCAAGTGCCACTAATGTGAGCGGATCGTAAGCTCACACTCTTGGTATAAACCAACCTTCTTCTGGTATTATTTATAACCTTACTAATCCTACTGGATCAAGCAATGTCCAGTACCAACAGGTTCAGAATCTCGTTGGTCCGTCTGGATTGAGAAACGTTCAGTATCAGCAACCTTATGGGGCTCAGGTCCAATACCAAAATCCTTAAGTTCCATATGGTTCTCAAGGATTAGTTAATCAACCTTACACCCTCCAATCTGGGCAGTACATCCAGCCTTGCCACGACCAGATTCAATTTGGTAATTTCCCGAGCACTGTTCAAGTACCCTTGCAAGAGCAAGTACAACCTCTACAACAACAAGGGAAGCCTTTGTTACCACAAGGGAAACCTTTGTTGCAACAAGGGTTCTCCACGCAACCGCAAGGACAGATGATCCCGCGACAAAGTCAACTGTAACAACCACGAGGTCAACTCTTGTAACACTTGTAGCAGGTTACACAACAACATATGCAATATGATCTGCACACCTCTCAACCCATGTCCTCGCAGGGCAAACCTCTACAGACCCAGGGACAAATTTTGCAACCGTAAGGTCAACCCTTGCAATAAAAAAACCAACCAGGGCAACAACAACCCTTGTATACATATCAACAAGGTCAACCCTTGCAGGGGTAGGGTCAAGGTCAAGTCCTGCAGTAGCAAGCCCAAAATACTCATGTTCTAGGCCAACAGGTTCAGAATCCTGTTGGCCAAGGGCACCAGGTACAAAATCCCTACGTCCAAGGGCAAAAAGTGTATCAACCTTATGCCCAAGGACTGCAGGTCCATAATCCTCTTGTTCAGGGACAACATGCTCATCAGTCGTATGTTCAAGGACAATAGGTTCTATATCCATACGTCCAAGTTCAACATGCTCAACAACCTTTTAACCTGTACGTTGCATACCATCAACCTATGCTTGGACAGTTTCAAGGTATTCAAGGTCAAAACCATCGCTATGGTTAAGGTAATTTGCAATGGGGGCAACCCCAGATGCCATATGGCCAAAATCCCCCACTGTGGGGCCAAAATCCTTACCAACATGGATGGGTTCCTCCTTATGGGCCCGCTTATCGACCTCCCATGCCTTTTAACACTCAATTACCTTTCTTGGCTACACTCGAGTTTCTAGATGTATCGCGCCTTACAAATGATCTGATTCTTCATTCACTGTACTGACCTCTGGTGTCGTACAAGATACCAAGTGATTGCCTATAGTGTATCAACCTTATGCCCAAGGACTGCAGGTCCATAATCCTCTTATTCAGGGACAACATGCTCATCAGTCGTATGTTCAAGGACAATAGGTTCTATATCCATACGTCCAAGTTCAACATGCTCAACAACCTTTTAACCTGTACGTTGCATACCATCAACCTATGCTTGGACAGTTTCAAGGTATTCAAGGTCAAAACCATCGCTATGGTTAAGGTAATTTGCAATGGGGGCAACCCCAGATGCCATATGGCCAAAATCCCCCACTATGGGGCCAAAATCCTTACCAACATGGATGGGTTCCTCCTTATGGGCCCGCTTATCGACCTCCCATGCCTTTTAACACTCAATTACCTTTCTTGGCTACACTCGAGTTTCTAGATGTATCGCGCCTTACAAATGATCTGATTCTTCATTCACTGTACTGACCTCTGGTGTCGTACAAGATACCAAGTGATTGCCTATAGTTTGATGGAAAATCTAAAGAAGATCCTCAGGCCCATGTGATGACATATCACCTCTGGTGCTCATCGAACTCGTACGTAGACGATTCCATTCATCTATGTCTTTTCCAACGAACCCTTACGAGTGCTGCAGTGAAATGGTACATCGAGTTACCTCGAAGTACTTACCATGAATTTAACTCATTATCCATCGCTTTCCTCATGCATTTTCAGTTGCCGATTCGTTATGAAACTGGCACCTATTTTCTCACATCGCTTAAGCAAGATACTGCGACGCACATCTTTGATCACATGCATGAACGGAGACGTAGGCATTTCTTGATCAAATTTGATATTGCTGATTAGTTGCTCACTTAATGGTTTAACAAATCATTCATAGCCCCAATTTCTCGTGATATAGCTATGGGTGGATGCGTTATTGAAGAACGGGCCATCATCCGTGCCTAGTACTTGGATCTAGTTTACTCAGTCTGGCACTTTATACGAGTTATTTACCCAATGCTCCGCAGGCATCATCCGATCCCGCAGCGTTAAAATCACCAGTTGTTCCTCCCATTGATGGAGTTATTGGTTCAGTATCCCAGACCCCTATTAAAACGTCTTCCAAACAAAAGTCGGTCTCGAATGTTGCCCCTAATAATTCATCCCCGAATCCACCTAGCCCTGGTAAACCTCAGAGGTCCATGTTGTCCAGTCTACCACAGCGGACAAATCCTTGAAAGGGAAAAAGAAAGATAAAGGAAAAGCTAAAGTCGATGCCTCGAAACAGGGTCCTCCCAAACCGTTTGTTGGCAAATATTCACAACAGAAACCTAAGTATCCCTGCCTCATTTGCAAGGAAGATCACTACACTAAAGATTGTCCTCGTTGATCTGAAGTTAGTCACCTGCTCAAAGGATCCCTGCTATCCTCAAAGAGTCATTTCTGTCTTAGCAGACCCAAATGGTAGACCAACCCCAATCTGCTTCCTTCGGATCTCAAGTGTTCATGATGAGCACGCCTATTAATGTGGCTACTTGATCGAAATACTATCAAACTCCACCACCAACAGCTGGGCAAGAGAAAGAAGTTGCACCCTCTTCTTCTACCCTGATTTTTGGCCCTCTGCAAATTGAGCACCCTAACCCTGATTCTGCTATGCGGCCACCCTCTCGAGGTGTACTACAGAAATCCTCGTATAATCCCAATGCTCGAGCTACTCAGCACTACAATATTGTTGAGGATTTGGCTCAGGTGCCGTCAGCCATGCCAGCTCTCGAGGTACTCCAAAGCTGCCCATCGCAGCGGAAATCTTTGTTGTCAGCTATCGGCAGCATTGATCCAACCGATTCCAATTTGATATGTTTTGATATAGAGAACCATGTTCCATAGCTCCCTCATCAAATTGCCTTTCTTATTTAGGTAATCATCAATGAGAATACCATCCACCGCACTGTCATTGATGAAGGTGCTTCCACCTGCATCATGTCAACCGCATGTTGGAAGGCTATTGGTTCCCCTGCACTGAACCATTCTCCGAACACTTTGGAAGTTTTCGATGGGAGCGATTTGCGACCCTTTGGTGTCTTACCTAACCTTGCCATCACCCTAGAAGGAAAGACAGTGCAAGTTGAAGTAGAAATTGTTGATGCCAATCTCAATTATAATATTCTACACGACTGAAGTTGGACTCATGCCATGCATGTCGTGGCCTGCTCTTTGTTTCACGTGATTTGTTTTCCCCATCAAGGGAAAATTGTCACTATCGTTCAACTGTCTTTCTTTGCCTCTTCCTCATTGGATTTAAATGTTCCATATGTCAAGCACTCTCGTGTTCCCTATGAGAGTGTGAGGGCAGGGCTCTTCAAAGATTCTACCTTAATGGAAAATTTTCCACTCCCACCTCCTCATGTTGCCTCTGTCAACATGATATTGGTCAAATCTGATCCCTGGGTCATACCTGCACCAGAGCTTGTTGATACTTGGGGTGAGGTTATGCTACATAGTCCTGTCAAATTCAATTACGTGGAAATTGTTTCAGCTTCGAACTCTGCATCCTATGATTCTCATATGTCGAAGGCCTCTCTCGATACGTACTCTCAATCCCTTTGGCTTGGCACTTTGGAATCATTCAATCCCTTAGCCGAGACCTTCCTTTCTAATGAAGGTGTTAGAGCCTAGATCAACCTCAGGCTAAACGGAGGCAACCTCAGGAAAACCCAAGTGTGCAGCACCGATTCTATGTGCAGCGTCGGGATTAGGTGTGTAGCGCCAGGTGATTTTTCTCCAAAACACAGAAAACTGCTTCTCTTTGCTCACTATCACCTTAAATCATGATTTTTCACATAAACTTCAACTTCAAACAATGAATTAACTTGAGAATGAAATGGATTTTATGTGGCTTGGGCACTTTTTAATTTATCACTCTACAAAATCCACTTTATAATTTCCTTTGGCTTTTTCATATGCTCTGTTTTTTTATGCTTGACTTTTTGCTTAAAACAGGGGAACTAATGCTTGATGATCTTTGCTTTTGCAGTGGCATGTACTTGGAGATATCAACAGGTGACCAGGAGCAGCATGAGACTTAATTATTACATATAAGAAATGATGAAATTACAAATAAATACAAATGCTCTGTTTTTCACCTCAAACTGGTTTTGAGGTGAAAAACTTATTAAATTTACAAATTATGATTTTAAAGCTTTGTTGATGGTTATTGTCATCATCATGTGTCTACTGACCCTTATTGGTCAATGGTTACTGAAAATTTGACATGGTGAAACCCTAATACCTAATGAAACTAAAACCCTAAGACTTAAAGCCTATTTGATGAAATAAACTGAAAAGGAAACTAGACTTGAACCATTGATTGAATCACACATGAAAAATGGTCAGCAGATATGTGTCATAAGGGAAAAAATTGAAATGTGTCTACCATCAGTTGATCCATGACCTAATGGAATCCAACTCATTGAGAATGGGACTCCTAATATGAATGCAAGAGTGAATTTTGATCACTAATGGTAGTGTGAAGACACTGACACTAACAGAAGGTATCATGGAAATCATGTCCCTTGAGGAACCACAATGGATCGATACTCATCATCGCTCCTCGTTCTTGCCTCGCCCCACGGTCATGTCTATCGCTTTCGAAGAGTCCTCTTCTTCATTTCTGCCACCGACTGTTACTCATGAAGTATGGTCGGAAGGAAATTGGGGCTTGGGAACGATGCTGATTGAAATTTCTATCAAACCCGGTATCATTGAAAATGTTCATATAGGGGTATCTTGTTCTCAGGATGAGATCAAGACATATACTCTTCTATTTCAGGAATTCCATGATGTGCTTGCATGGTATTACGAAGAAATTCCCGGCATTGATCCTAGCATTATGGTGCACGAAATACCAATGTATCCGCACGCAAAGCCCGTTCATCGGCGAATTCACCTGGTGCACCCTAGGAAGGCCGTTGTTATTAAGGGTGAAGTTGAAAAGCTTCTCAAGGCTGGGTTCATCTATCCCATCCCCCTTACAGACTGAGTGTCCAATATTGTCCCGGTGACTAAAAATCAAGGCATGACCCTTATCTGCGTGGATTATCGAGATCTCAATCATGCTTGTCCTAAAGACAACTATCCTACTCCCTTCAAGGATCAAATCATTGATGAATGTGCTGGGAGTGAGATCTTTTCCTTTATGGATGCTTTTTCTGGTTATAACTAGATTAACATCGCACCGGCCGATCAAGAAAAGATAGCTTTTATCTGCCCATGGGGTATGTTCGCGTACAAGAAGCTCCCTTTCGTCCTAAAAAAGGTTGAACCCACATTTCAATGGGCGATGTCCTACGCGTTTCATGATATTCACAACATTGTCCAGCCTTACTTGGATGACCTTCCTGCTCATTCTCGTAAGTGCCAAGATCACCCAGACCATCTTCGACAGATTTTTCTACGCTGCAAACACTATAACATTCAGTTAAATCCGCACAAATGTGTTTTTTGCATGGAATCAGGACGACTCCTTGGATTCATCATTTCCAAGGACGGTATTCACCTCGATCCACTAAAAGTTGAGGCCATTGTAAATTTACCCCCTCCATCCTCACTGCACCAAATTCAGAGCCTGCAAGGAAAGGCCAACTTTCTTCGTCGTTTTATACCCAACTATGCTGGGCTAGCCACATGATTTACCCGATTACTCAAACAAGGAATTCCCTTTGCATGGGACGAGGTGGCCCAAAAATATTCTGATGATCTCAAAGTCGTCCTCATAAATTCTCCTCTTGCACCTGCCAGACTATTATCGAGATTAATTCCTTTACCTAGCCACGATCCCTAGCACCATTGCTATGGTCTTGGTTCAACACAACGACGAAGGAAACGAACATGTAATCTACTACCTTAGTCGGAATCTACTCGACATTGAAATGCGTTATGCATGTGTCAAGAAGTTGGCTTTGGCTACCGTTCAGGCTATTCAATGCTTTCGGCACTATATCCTTTTATGTACGACTACAGTGATTTCTGAATGCAACCCTATGACCTATATCCTGACTCGTCAATTGTTGGGGAGAAAGTATTCTAAATGGATCGTCATCCTGCAAGAATTCGATTTGGTCTTCAGTATGGCCAAATCTACAAAGTCACTTGTTTTCATTGAATTTATTTGTTGCCTCCCCTCCATGGCTCTCCCTGCTGGTGCAGATGAGTAGCTTCCAGATGAGACCTTTCCTGATTAGCACCCTTGATCCATGGTACGGTGATATCATTGTGTATCTCCAAATGTCCATGTTTCGGTCGTTGACCAAGGATGATCGTCGAAGGATTTGGCATCACTCCCAAACCTACAGTATTATTGGTGATACTTCATACCGTGTCGGTGTCAATTCAGTTCTTCATCGATGCTTTACGATCGAGGAACTTGAAAGAGTTTTCAATGGTTGCCAATTCGGGGCATGTGGTGGTCATATGTCTGGTTACGCTACAACTCAAAAAATCCTTTGCGCTGGTTATTTATAGTCGTCTATCTTTAAGGACTACATTCTTGTTGTTCGTAAGTGCCATGAATGACAAATTTACCAACGGAAGATGTGCACCCCACCTGCTCACCTACACCCTGTCATTGTGGATTATTATCATCGTTTTGGATTATTTCACCAAATGGGCCGAAGCGATGCCTACATATTCTGCAAATGTTAAGACGGCGGCCCAATTCCTTTTCAACCATGTTATTTCCAGGTTTGGCATACCCCAAGCCATTGTCACAGACCATGGCTCCCATTTAAGATATTATATGATGGGTGAGATGACATCTGCATTGGGCTTGCGCCACGATGGCTCGACCCCATATTACCCTCAGGCCAACGACCAAGTTGAAGTCGTGAACAAGGTTTTTCTCACAATGCTTCAATGTACTATTGGGATGCACAAGTCAAATTGGCATCTCATGCTGTTTTCAGCTCTGTGGGCCTACCAAACCTCAACCAAAGACGCAACTGGTTTCACACCATTCCATCTGGTTTATGGTCTCGAAGCAACATTGCCAATCGAATGTGAGATTCCTTCACTCAAGTTAGCTGTTGAACTCCTCCCCGAAACATCACCTCAAGAGGAACGCCTCTTATATCTAGAATGACTGGATGAGACTCAATGTCTTGCTTCCTTGGTCATTGAAGCACAAAAGAAACAGGTCAAATCCCATTTCGATCAGTCGGTCTCCCCTCGCACTTTCTCTGAGGGTGATTTGGTCTTATTATATGACCAAGGTAACAATAAGCTAGGGGAAGGCAAGTTTGAACCTATGTGGCATGGGCCCTATATCGTGAAACACGTTTTGCAGAAAGGAGCCTATCAGCTTATTGATTATGAAGGCAATCCTCTCGATAAGCCCCGAAACGGGATTTATCTCAAAAGTTACTTGCCTAGGTCATCTTGCATGGTTACTTATGTACATTAGTGTGTGATTCATTTTTGTACAACATGGTTTTGTGTGACTGTTTTCAAACAACTTTCTTGTTTACTATGCTTTTCTTGCTTTGCAGATGTATGTGACTCCTCACGTTGGTTTTGCTGATGGTGCTTGCCGTAGTACTTGGAACCTATCATCCACAGCATGGGCTATCTATGACCCCAATGGTGATTTGATTGATCTTTAAGGTATTTGCCTAGGTTTCACAACCAACAACATTGCTGAATACTGTGCAGTCATCGAACTGTTATCAGAAGCCTTTGCTCTGGGCATCAGAGAATTGGCTGGTAAAAAAAATTCAAAATTAAAAAAATTGATTTTTTACCTTTGTTATCGAAGTCCTCTCCATCTGGTAAGGGCATGTTTGGATCTCCATGGAAATCAGTGCCGCTGTATGGCCAGTCCTCCACGACGATCTTTTGTCATCGTAACCATGAAAAGAATGCGGGTTAGTATGACATATGATGACCCCAAGTGATCCTGGGCATCAAATGACTCCTACAGGCCATCCGCGGATCGCATGGCATAGGAGGATCCACCTCAATCAACTGATAGTGGAACAGTGATACTTGTTCCAAGAAGAAGGTCACAAGTATAGATCTGAAGCAAAATTTCTTCAGATTCCCCACCTTGGCTTTGGACAACTGGTGCTTGATGTTCATCTTCATGTCCTCTGCCTAGTTGAATATTGTAGGAGCTGTGCAGTCAATGGCATAAAGGAACTTCGACTTGTTAGTCTCATGTTCCACCTGGGACCCCACCACTCTATTGATAGTTAACAAAAGCACCTCGGTGTCAAATCCCGCACACTGTAAATCTCTATATTCCCACTCTTGGATTTCAGGGCCTCAGGGCAGTGCTTGGCAAGCAAGGAAGATATCCTTGCCCTAATCGGGTGTGACCCATACAAGTTCACTGGCTCACCTCTGTGAGACAATCCAGTGATGAAGTAAATATCTGAAGTTTCCAACTCCAGCTCCTGGTCGCCAATGACAAAAATCTCCTGATTAATGTCCCAAAGACTTATCAGGTATCGAAGCAACTCGGGTTAAGCTTGAATCCCTAGCGAAAGGAAGAATTTGAGGAGCCCGCAAGCCCTAAAAGCCTCCAGGCAATTTGGGTCATTCATTGCCTAGATGTCAACATCTTCATGTTCCCTTTCCTTCCAATCCACCATTTTTGTCGATTATTTCCTACAAAAGCCATTAATTTGAGTCAATAATCATCCTTGGCTCATAAAATTCAAGTTTAAAAGGTAAGTTTTTGAGAAAATAGGGTTTTACCCTATCGACGACGCCGGCACGCCTTTTTTAAAAACAGTTGTGTTGATTTACGCAGATAGCTTTGTTAATTACCCTCAGTTGGTGCGATTCCGTGCTCGGAAATCGCACTGACCGAGGGCGAAAAGGATTTTCAAAACCTCCTCAAAAATCCAAAAAAATGGCTAAAAGAAGAAATAAATAGCATGGAAATGGAGCTCGGGGCTTTGGCTGTTACCTGGAACTAGCGGCTTGTCGATTGACCTCCAGGATCTCTCGCAATCTACTCTAGAACAATTAGGGCCAAAGTGGGTAAAAAGTCTTCACAACAAAGGTAAAATGGTAAATCGTAAAAATATATTTACTTTTCCCTTTTTTATTAAATTTTTTAATGAAAATATCAGGTTTTGTAAATATTTTGACCTATTTTGCCTCAAGGACTCAATAATACACTTTGCCTTATTTGTGCAGCGACAGGTGATGGATGTTCGACGATGATGAGTCACGTTTCAACTCTTTTCTCAACTCGTTAAACTTATATGAAAAGACTGCCGAGTATTTTTTCCCTTTTTGACTTGTTAAAGAAAATAAAAATGGGAGGTCCACTTTCAGCTCTTTTCCGACCCTTTAAAAGCGAAAAGATGGTCGATCCCTTGTCGTTTCAAACTCGTTAACAGATGCGAAATATCATGCACCTAGTATAAGTTTACTCCTTTTTCGGGCTGGGAGGCACTATTTATGAAAAAGGTACTCCTTGACTGAAATGGCCAAGCGATTCTCTCAAGTATCATTTTCTACCTTTTCGGGCTCGAGAGACACAAATGTATGAAAATGAACCATGTGGAGTTTTCTTTTGTGTGTCTTTTTCAAACTCTCTAAACATGAAAAACATACCAAGTTATACCTCTGCCCGACTCGTTAAACTATTAAATGACATCAGGTTCATCACCATGAAAAACGTGCGCTTATCCTTCCTAAGGCTTGTTAAACTTACTAGGTCAGATTCGTTCGAACGATGAACTTATAATGCAAGCATATGTTATCCCCTTCAAGTGTGTGATTAAAAAAATAATTGGAGCACTTGCCAGAAATGGTGGGGGAAAATTTGGAAATCTATCAAGTTGTGTCAGCAACTTACTCTTGAACATGACACTCTTTGCTTCGTGTCAGGTTGGTACATCCTCCTTTGCATCGTTGACCTTCCTGGGTTTGGGCCATTCATTTTTGCCTTCAATTTTATCTTTGCCACGTCATTATGAACACCGATTGCATGGATCCAAAAGCTGCCAAACTTCCAGTTGTGTCATCGATATGTTCAAGAGTTGTCCTTCTGCAGTTACACTTACCCCTGCTTCTCTATATCATCCAAAATCATTTTACATCCTCTCGTCTCCAATCGATGATGTGGGATTCATTATGAACCTCCTTCGACACATTCATTTTTCATCAAATTCAACTCATTATCTGGGAAGTTGATCGAGATATTACCTTCTAGTACCTTAGAGCTTGCATGCCCTAATGGCAAGTTCTTTGCACTCGACGACAAGTTCACATCATTGGTTTTTGATTGAGTGATTTCATGGGTGTTCGACTTCAGTTCCTAGATTCACATTCCGTGGATTGTGTTGATAGTACATTAAGGACTATTTTTAGTATTGGTGGTTTCTCTCGCGCTTGTTAACAATTTACATCATTGACTAGTAATCAAGCGAACTTCTAGCATGTTCGACATCAACACATCTATTCACATGTTAGAATCTGTACTTTGATCGAGTCATGTTGGAGCGCAAGACCCTAGACTTAGATCACAAAATTCCAGGTTGCAAAGTGGTGTGACATGGTTATGATGATATGCATGTCTCTTTGAGATGGATGGCTACGACCAGACCATGAGTTATCATATGTGATCCTTCTCATTACTAGATGGTTGTGACCATACCACGGTTTGATTATGATCCTCTTTGATGGATGGTTGTGCCCATACCTGGATCCATTTACATGATCATTCTCTGGATGGTTTTGTTCATGCCACGATTCATGTATCATTGACAAAGATCTTAGTTTATGTATATGTATCTATAATTTCTTACAAATTTTCCAACGGCAGATCGGTTTCCCACACTGATTTATAAATCATTTCATCCCTCACTCCAGTTCAGCCTTCACGCTTTAGGGGACATCTGTTACACAACATTTTTTCATTTTCCTCCCCATTCCTTGATCCCGAAGGACCTCTACAGTGAACCCCGCATGCTTTTCCTTCATGAAGAAACTCCCATTATGTCCCTCTTCATGAGCAGATCATTTCTTTTTTTCACCATTTCCTCTTAAAATTCCGTTTTTTCGAGTTTACAAGGCTGACGCTAATGGCCTTTGTCTCCCTCGCGCCGATGTGTAGAGATTAGCACTACTCCTTGCGCTGGCTGGAGTGACTGAGTTGTGTTTTAGTCGTGCTTATCCTGTTATGAAAAGTTTTTTAAATTAGAGGAGAAACTTCCAGCTCTAGAAGCTCCATAACGGAAGTCTCGTAAATGGTTTGGCTGGATGGGGTCGAGAATGACATTTTGGGCTCCTTTCCCCTATAATGATGGAAATACCTCAAGGGATAAGTCCTTCTCCCATGAGAAGAGAATCCATATCCCATCCATATTTCCTATATAAACCTCTCTTCTTCCCAAGCACAAATTAGTCATAGTTTTTGGTTGAGTGTTGATGCTATTTTGGTTTGGAGTAAACAAGCAAGCTATTACTAGTTGTAGCTATCTATTTGTGTGAAGAAGAAGTGTATTTGGTTTGGAGTGAAGCCTAAAGGGAAGAGACCTAAAACTATCGTTGATTGAGGCCATCATGGGAAGCTAGAAGAAGTGTGTGGGAACTTGGTCTTGTCATAGAAAGGCTGCAACGTCAAGACGAATGGTTGTAATATCTCTTTGATATTAATATATGCAACTATCGATTGATTTCCTACATGTTTTGTAATATTACATATTCATGACTTAATATTTCTTAACTTGTTAAGTAGGTTGAACTGCAATTTTTCTATTATTATGTTTGTATGTTGTTGTTGTTTACTTGTTTCAAGAGCTTGAAGAAGGAAGTGAGAGATTGTTGGAGCGAGCAAGCGAGGACATCATCAAGCAGGATAAGTGACCAAGAGGTAGGCCCTCTTGATTGATTCTAACCTAAGGAAATCTTCCATACAATGTATCTGTTGTGGCTAGACCCATCATTGGGCTAGAGGAATTCGTTCATGTCCGCGGTTATAATTTTACTTCACCACACTGGGAGAGGCAACAAGGTTGTGAAGTGGGATGATGGCTTTGGGTATTGCTGATGAAAACTACGCAAGAATCACTGGGTGATGGAGATGAACAATATAAGTTGAAATTGACTGTTTGCAAGGAATGGCTCGGTTGGAAGGAAAAATTGGGCAAATTTTGGGAGGGACAGTGCGAGCTGCAGGAAGGCAAGGTAGGTAGGATCTATGTGTTTTCCGTAATAAGCGGCAGCAGGGGCTGGAAGGCCAAATTTGCGCAATTTTCTGGAGGAACAGGCCAAGCTGTAAGGACAATCAGCAGGTAGGGATTGCACAGTTTTTGGGAGGAACTTCCTGGGAAACTGGCATCCAAAACTGCACAATTCCCAAAGGGAACTGGCATTTGGCTGTTGGGGTCACTGGAATCCAAAACTACAAAATTCCCAAAGGGAACTGGCAGTTTTTCGCTGGTGTCACTGGCAGCCAAAAGTGCGCAATTGCCATAGGGAACTGGCAGTTGGCTGCTTAGTCACTGGCATCAGAAATTGTGCAAAACTTGGAGGGAACTAGAAGTCTGCTGCTAGGAGCTGTTGGCAGGGGAAACTGCACTAATGCTAGGAGGCTAACTTGTTGATCATCTACGCAATTTCTGAGTTGAGAGGACTGTTGAATAGTAGAAGGCTTTCCCATCAAAACTACACAATTTCTGAGATGAGCAGTCGGTTGACTGTCAAGATGACTGACTAGGAAAACTACGCATTTTTCTAAGGGAGACAGAGATGGGAACTTGATATATGTCTGGCCTGTCTGCACAATTTCCTCAGTCAGTTGAGCGAGTAAGGTCAGTGGCCTCTATAAAATTTTTTAGGGGAGTCAGTCCTGGGGTGATTCCTGGGTCTGACTGTCCAAGTGGTCAGCATTGAAAGTGGATTGAATTGCTTGCGGGCAGCACAACTTGAAAGACTTACTTTGTGCTTCTACGTTGTTTTGGTTGACAGTCGATCGAGTCGATGGTGGGGTGATGGTCCGGCTATTAGAGGGGATTCTGGTCGTCATAACTTCAACAAAAAATGACTAAGTGTGTGAACGATCGAAAGATGTATAGGTGATCATACAAACACACACTCACATGACTCGATGATGAAACGACCCAAACCATCCAGACACACATGTTCAACATGACTAACCGACGGTGCAAGTGACAAGCACAACACTCGTGATTAAGCATTCATTAATAGAGACAATGCTTGTGCGATAGTGAATGTGACTCCGTGTGTGAGTGCAATAGATTTCATAGTGAACACAACAAGCACATATGAAGCGAAGACTTTGGGCATAACCAGAACATGGTCGCTAGCATGACTTAGATACCAGCATGCAGAAACTTGAATGAAATGAACAAGCAAGGCGGATGTAAAGACTCACACAAGCTCATGGAGTGAACCCGAGTGTGTGTAGTCATCACGTGAAACTCTTCAAGGGAGACTTCGAAATCAGTGCAAGCCAAAATTTTGGAGGGTGGTTGTAGCCGCTACAACAGGAAGACAAAGGTGGCATTCATCAATGGAAAGATACGTGTGTGGATAAGGAATTTTTGAAGATACTCTTGGGTTTAGGGTTGGTAATTTGTATCAATTTGCAATAAGTCCAATGGGAACCATGTTAGTTGACACATCTCTTCTATATCATCAGAGGTTTGCTCATTATGGGGCCCTACCCGATGTGATTAAGATGGTGACAGGGATGCATGAATTCAAGAAGAGCATGGAGGTACATGTCCGAGATGTATCGAAGGAAAACTTACAAGGGGACCATTCCCTTCATGTAGCAAGTCCATAGATTTGGAACAACCTGAGGGGTATGAGATTCATGATCAGGAATCTCATGTATGCAGGTGAAGTAAAGATATCTATGATTTAAAGCAATCCCCCAAGCTTGGTATGAGAGGATTGACAAATATCTTATGAAGCTGAGATTCACTAGGAGTGAAGCCAATCCAAACCATTGCTTGAA
This sequence comes from Pinus taeda, assembly GCA_000404065.3. NCBI lineage: Eukaryota > Viridiplantae > Streptophyta > Pinopsida > Pinales > Pinaceae > Pinus > Pinus taeda. The sequence continues at coordinate 43,400 of APFE030093941.1, read as the reverse complement.
GGTTGTGGATGATAGACCTCCCATACTGTCACCTTGTGAAGACGACCTCTTTCTGACAGGTGCAGACCCTCTCATTTACAAAAGTAAGAGGGAGTTGGATTCTGGATTTGGAATGGTGAACTGCAAGCCCATGAATAGCTTGATGAAGCCTAACTTTAAGCAGTCATGAAATATTGATGTTGGACCTGATTTGGGAAATGCCTCTGGGTTTCATAAAGTCATACTAGCATTGATGTTCTTAGTGAACTCTCGTTCGGATATATGTTTTGCAGTTAGCATGTTGAGCTCATATATGGTTGAGCCTCATTGGATTGGTGCTAAGAATCATTTGAGATATCTTTATGGCACAATCTCTCATGGGTTGAGATACATTGTTGAAAATATGAAGCTGCATGAATATTAGGTAGGTAGTGTGGAGGATCGCAAGAGAACTTCTAGGTACTGGTTCTCTTTGGGTTCTGCTTCGATATCCTGGATGAGTAGGAAGTAGAAGTTGGCTGCTTTAAGGACAGTTAACACTGTATACATAGTTACGAGTATGACCTCGTGTGAAACTTTCTGGTTGAGGAAGCTCTTCAGTGAGCTGTTTGGACATGTGCTGGATACCATCGTGATCTTCTGTGACAACCAAAGGGGGATTTGATTGTTGACGAATCCCGTGTTCTATGATCGCTCCAAGAATATAGACATCATGTACCACTTTATCTAGGATATGTTACATCGAGGAGAAAGAAGGCTCCATCGCATTAGGATTGATGTGCAGGTCGTCGATATTTTGTCAAAGCCCTTGGGAAAGGTCAAATTCTTGACTTTCCAAGAATGACTAAGAGTCATGGAGAGACTCTCTCCTAAGTATCCTATATGATATGGACATTGAGCTCTGGGAGCTCCGGGGGGCTTGGGGGTACATCTTGGAGCGATGAGAAACCATAGGGTGAGTGGTTCAACCTTCCCCTAGTGGTCTGCTATGTAACCAGGATAAGTGGTTCATCCTTCTCCTGCTGAGACACAATCATAGGGGAAGTGGTTCAACCCTCCCCTAGTTATTTTTTGTGTACAGGGTGAGTGGTTCAACCTTCCCCTAGGATATCCCTGGTGACATGTAGGCAGGATGAGTGGTTCATCCCTCTCCTGCTGAGACATCCTTCCCATGCAGTTTGGGACTCATGGGAAGTACCTCTCATCTGGCCAATGAGTAGGGAAATGAGGATAGGGACCATAGTAGTACTGATGGATGCATCGTGTTACTACTGTACTCCCTATTCTAGGATGATATTGATATGGGATCAATTGGAACTAACTTCGAGTCGGTAAGAGTGGTATGATACACTCTCTTTATTTGGAACTGATTTCAGATCAGTAAGAGTGGTATGAGACACTCTCTTTTATATGGGACTAACTTTGGGTCAGTAGATGATGGTATGGTATGCTCTCAATCACTTCTTCTTCTTAGTTCAGCAGAGCAGTGCAGGGCACTGATGGCAAAGATAGTACAGTCTGGCAGATGAATTAGCAGATGGAGTTTTCCCTAGTTGAGAGGGAGTGTTAAAATTGGAAACTAAGGCCAAACTCCATGTGGGTTATCTTATTCATGGAATATGATATTTTTATTGGATTCCTCTCGTCGAGAGGTGTAGGATTGATCTAAAGATCATCCGATTCTGACAAGTATTCATGGGGATATGAATTTATTTGTGTTATGTGACAATTCTTCAAGGTCGGCCAACAACCAAATTACCCCCACTTGTCCTCCACGTTTTAGTATAAATAGAGGTGCCTTGCAAGTCATTTGAGACACCCCTCTTGTGATCTCTTCCTCTCCACTTGTTTTTGGGCTTCAGTGGGAGGAGATACCTTAAGATGTTGCGCTTCCCTAGAGGATGCCCTAGATCCTAATGCTATCACGAAGAGAGAGCCCTCAACGCAGTCATAACCTTAACACTGTTATGAAGGAGGCCTCCTCAACGCAGTAGGAGAAGCCTAAATGTTAGTCTATAAGAGACCTATTCTTTGTTCTAGAAAGGCTTCCATACACAGTCCTAATGAGAGGATATGCCCTTGCCCGTAGATAATAATGAGGGCTCTTTGCTGTCAAGGACGGAGCTATATAAATGTTGTCCTAACAGAGGATAATCATCACATTGCTAAATTACATAAAGTCTTGGTGATTATCACAATGATATAGAGGGTAATGCTTTCCTCCTCGATGGTGCATATCTCAATGAAAGGAAGCATGATGATGATGTATTGTAGTATGCATTGAGTGTATGATGGGTGCAACATAGTGCAATGAAGGGTACAACCTAGTGCAACATGACTGTGAAGTGCAACATAGTAATGATGAGTGCAGCACAGTGAAGTACAACAAAGAGAAGCATGGTACAATACATTCATAATGAAGTGCAACATAAGTATTACAACGACATGGATGTATAACAACAACATGATGTATTACAATAGCATGATGATGATGGGTGTTGTAGCATGATGTGAGTAGTGTAGCAGTAAGAATGTATTGCAGTAGCATGATGATGATGTATTGCAGTATGCATTGAGTGTATGAAGCATGCAGCATAGTGGAATGAAGGGTACAACCTAGTGTAGCATGAATGTGAGGTGCAACATAGTGCAATGAAGGGTACAACCTAGTGCAACATGACTATGAGGTGCAGCGTAGTGCAATGAAGGGTACAACATAGTGCAGCATGACTATGAAGTGCAACATATTGATGATGAGTGCAACACAGTGAAGTACAACATAGTGTAGCATAATGATAAGTGCAACATAGTGTAATGAAGTGCAGCATAAGCATAATGGGTGCAACATATTGCGACATAATGATACGTGCAGCATGATGGATGCAACATATTAATGATTGGGTGTAGCACATTGACGAGTGCAACATGATGTTGAGGTGCAGCATGATGATGAGGTGCATCACAGTGATGGGTGCATCATGGTGATGGAATCACCTTGGAGGATCAGTTGAAGCAGTTTTCCTTCACCTGAGTTCAGATCAACTACCTCATGTGTCATCTTCTTGGAGAAGATCTCTACTCTTATTATGACAAGTCAAAATGTTGACTTTTGATGTATATGTACTCTCTCTCTCTCTACTAAACTATTGAAGAACATAATAAGAATTGATTAAGGGTTTCCCCACATTAGGGTTTGTGCCTCGCTAGCGCCACATCTTGTGTCCTCTTGTCTTGGATTGTTTTCTACGATTTATGTTTATGTTCTATCTGCATTTTAATATCATATTGCTAATCTGGAATTGATATTGAGCTAATATGGAAAATTGAAGTAAATTTGCTCTCAACATAGAACATACCTAAAATTAACAGATGAGCCCAAGTGTTTCTGACCATCAAGGGGAAAAACCAAGGAAGGTACAAAAATCGGGATGCAGGCCAAAATTTTGGAGGGTGTTGCAGTTGCCACAACACTTGGCGACACACTGGTTGAATACCAACTTCTCTGTTTCGATTTATTTGAAGCACAGGGCCTTGGCCTTGTAGGAAGTATTGATTCATTGTGTAGGTTACTTTGGCTTCCCCACTTACCACATGGATAGACATGGTTCACCTTGTACCAACTCAATCAAACATAGTGTTAACACCAAAATCAACCCCTGATAGGCTGCTAATCAGGAAAAATCTGAGTAACTATTTCAAACCAACTTTTGGCTGAGGCTTAGCCTCCTCAACCTGAGAGGGCTCTCTCACTAGATTAAAGATTTTGATAATGAATTAGATGGCTAACTCTATGAAACAAATGAAGAAGTGTAAATGGTTGAAACACAATTAGCAAATATTCATTGGGCTTATGGAGTCAAAAATGTTTCAGTATGACAATAATTTTAGCTTTACATGGAAGTCAGGGCATCTAGAATTCAACACATGGAGAGTACATCAGAAGCATAAAGAAAAACACAGTCTACAAATGTATGAAGGAAGTTAGAGCACATTCAGTGATTTCTAAGTCATCATACATTCATACCACTGTAAATAATGAAAAGAGGACAACCACAAGACATTTTGAACATTGAATTCCTTCTTATTCCTGAGAAGCAAAGCCAAATACTGTATTACTTAAAACATAGTCTTACACAAAAGCACAATATGAGAGTTTCTCTCAAAATTTCCAACCCTTAATACATTAGATTTTCTCCCATATATAGAGTTCATTACATGACTTAGATTCCTTCCTCCGGCAAGAGGGGAATTCGAATTCTTCCTAATTTGACACCTATTGACACTTAAAACCAACTATTTAATATAATTGATTGTTAGCTGGCAGTTCCAGAGACCTAAAACAATTAGGAGTGTAACACCTCATTATGTTGGTATTAGCATTGATTACAATACAAAATCGTTCTCTAACAAGTGGCCTTCTTTAGTTTGGCTTTGGTGGTGGCTTTAAACTCCCTGCTGACCCTTGATGCCTTATCCTTTAACTGTTCCTGGATATTAGGAAGTTTTTCCTGTTTTTTTGCTTTTGGTCTCTAAAAGGATCTTCGAAATTTATTATCCCTGTTGTTCCTCTTAATTACACGAAATGCATTGGATTAACTTGTTTTCCATATGTTGTAGACCTTGCTCCTATACACGTGGTAAGACAAAAAACTCCTTTAATGCTGCCTGAAGCATCATGAACAATTCTATCTACGAAATAATGGCCATTTTCATAACATAAAGCTTGGAGTTCATGAATGTCTTTCCTGTCCTTGTTTTTCCCTTGCTTGATGTTTATACCCTGAAAGTAATCCTTTTCAGATGCCCATCTTCAAAAAGATTTCCTTTTTCTTCTCAAAATTGGCCCACAAAATCATTATATGCAGCTATAGCAGTTTTGTAGCGCACTACGAAACTGTTGTGTATTAGGCATCACCTACAGAAGTTTTGTAGCATGCTACGAAACTGCTGTGTGATTTCAAAAACACAGTTTTATGCCAAAATTTAACTTCCTTGAGTTTTCTTTCCTTCGAAATGGCTCTTCCATATGCCATGAAGTTGTTTAAAATTGAATAAACTGATACCATTCTTCAGAGTAAAATTCAAAAGGTGATCCACATCAAAATTTTAAGATTTAGCCTTACTTGATATGTAGTTTTTCTTAGCTAAGGGTATCCTTCAGGCTGGTTCAGATGTATCTTCAGATCTTTGATTTGCCTCTTCATAATTCAGATTCCAGCTCTTAATTTTGCATTGACTTTCTGGATGTATCTTGCTTCTTTTATTGCAGGGACCGTCCAGGTGAAATATTGGACATGACAGCTAACCACATCGGGTATTGAAATTGTTTTATCTTCCCACAGAGCCTCCATTTTGTTAAAACAAGCTTCCTTGATTGCATGTTTCCTTGAGGTTTTTTTAAGTTTTCCAATTTCAAGATTTTCCAGCTTCAGTTTCTTTTTCAACTCTTCAAAACTACATTCTTCTTGTTGAGAGATAATTGCCTTACCTCTGTCATTTTTGTGCAGTTGTGATGATGTTTCTGATGAAACCACAGGTCCTTCATGTAATTTTGCTACCTCCCTTGTCTCACTTGCTTTTGGCTATGCCTCTTGTATCTCTGTTGAACGCCTTGTCACGGGTCTTCTTGGCTTAAAAACAAATTCAGAAGCCTGATCATCAAATTTGAGCTTTTTAGAGCTTTTGGATTTTTTGGTTTTGCCTTTACTTGCTTCCATTAAGTCTGCTTGAACCGGAGGAGATTATTCAATGTCAATAGCTTGAAGTAGATCATTCAAACTTCCTTTTGATGTTGGGCTCCCATCAGCAATTACTATCTTACCTTTTTCTCTAGCTAGTTGGCTCCTGGTTACTCTTCTTTGGACCATTTCACCTGTGGATTGCTCTTGTACACCTTCATTGATCTGAACCTTATTTTTCTGTGACTGCTGAGGTGTGCCTTGAATTACTAGTGGTCTCATAGGCTCTTTCACCTAATTTCTGGCTTTTGATTTCACGAATCTTCTTGATCTTGTTTCCTCCCGATGACTTACTGCTGGTGAAGAAATCCTCGTAGCCTGAGGGCTGAGACCATTTTCATTCTTGAAGCCAAACATAAACAAGAAAATGGACCACTCCCTATCTATTTTCTGGAGCTCATGTAAAACGATCAATTTGACTAAACCATGATGAAATAACGAGGTCTCACGGGCTTCTTTCTTCAACTGAACCTTGTCACACATTTTTCCTAGGCTACAAAACAGATAGAAAGGAAAATCTAGAGATATATTTCAAGTGAAATGAAGTAGAAGTTTGAAGTGATAGGAATACACCTTATGATACCTCCCCTCACAGGTAAATATCTCTATATGCAGATAAGAAAATTAGCATATGAATCCTTGAAAAGTCTCTTGGGCACTGACTTGTTTAAGTCTGAATCAATGAACTCTGGCTTTAAGAATTCCTTGCAAGGAGTCATATCAAACTTGAACTTTTTAAACCACCTCTCTTGTCCCCTCGGAATTTCAGTGACTATAGATATTACCTCTAAATATATTGGTGATTCAAGCACTCCAACCTTCGAATTCAATCCTATGAAATTGAAAGAAAATTCTTTGGTGACTTGCATGTGGCCTCCTTGAAGTTTTTCACAAAATCTCCAATAACCAACCTGTTTGAAAGCTTGTTCAAATTCATTGTTCTTCAGGAGAACATCTAAATCTTCAGGCTCATTCTGTAGACACCTGCATGACCAATGATCCTTCTTTTCTATAGATATCTCCATGGAATTATTGCAAAATGAAAATTGAAAGAGCTTGCACCGTCTTGATCTCGATCACTGCCTCTCTTCAAATGGAAAGGGAAGCTACCTCGCTTGGACTTCAAATAATTATAATTAAATGCCTGTCAATTTGCTTCTCATGCATGAACACAAACATAATCATAACTGAAAATACTTGGACCCTTATTTGAAATTTGAAACTCGAGCGTACCAAGACACCTAACGAACCTAATGATGAGAATGAGCGGTTGCATGTGATAGACATGGTGTATGGACTGACAGTTGATGATGTAAGATTAATGGATTCTGATAGATTGGATAGCTAGGTGAGATTTGACAAGAATTTGCACGAATCCCCGATTTCGTAGCGTAGCCAGTGTAAATTCTGGGTTTTTCACTACAAAAACTCCTAGACTGAGTTTTGCGCTATGAAAACTCCTAGGCAGTTTCGTAGTGCATCAAAACCTTGACACAAGTTTGACACATGGAAATTTATGTGTGATGTGGGACCAGTGATAAGAAAAACCAGAGTGTTGACCCTATTTGACAATACCAACAAGACTCTCTTTTAGATCTTAGACTCTAAAACAAACCATGGAAAGACTAGACCAAGACTGACATCAATCCTTTGGAATCAAATTGATGTTCAGAATTTAGAAATTTTTTCTTAAGTGATAACAATGGCTCCACTTGGGATAGTGTGCCCTTGTGGTACTCTAAGAACTCACAAGTACAATGCTTCATCCTCTTATGATAAACATAAATTTATTTGACAAGCATCCCCTTTAAGCTTCTTGGGCCTTCATCTCGGGCTTAAGCCTTCTGTTTCAGCTTGTCATTATTAGCAAAACGAAAAACTGATAAAATAGATATATACAATGTTATGAGATACTGATAGTACTTCAACAATGATAATGCTTTAGGAACCTGCCATTAACAGGTCCTCCATCTGATGGTTCTCCATCAATTTCCTGCAAAATGTAAGTGTTGTTTCCATGTAAAGCAGCAATCTGATAAGGACCTTTCCACAAATTCTCAAACTTACCGTGCTTGCCTTTTTCTTCGATTTTGGCCTCCCATTTCAGCTCTTTGTCATGGAACTAGAAACTGACTTCTTTGATCTTTTTATCAAATGTATTCTTGATTATGTTCTGATTGTGTTGATGACTGTCATATATTTCATTTCTCTTCTCCTACAAGGCTACCAGCTGATTGATTCTCCTTTGTATAGCATTTGGTTCCTCTTCTAGTCCTTGAATTAGTTTCATTACAGGTACCCCAAGTGATGTTGGAAATATAGCTTCAGCACCGTACACTAATTCATATGGCGAAGTGCTAATAGATCTCTTTTTACAAATCCTATCAGCGCACAAGGCATATTTCAATTTCAAATGCCAAACTTTCTTGTTTTCTTGTAGCACCTTTTTAATGATCCTTACAATGCTTTTGTTTGATGATTCAGCAAAGCCATTTCCTTGCGGATAATAAGCAGTAGAATGTCCAAGAGTAATGTGATATTGGTGACAAAAATTAATCATTTTATTGGACTTAAAATCTTGAGCATTGTCAGTTATAACCTTCAGTGGGCAGCCAAATCTAGACAATATAATATTTCTAGAAAGAAGTAATTAATGAATCATTAGCTTGCCTTGTTGGAATCACCTCTATCCATTTGGTGAAGTAATTCATGGCTGTGAGAATCCAGCGATGTTGTCCTGATAAAGGAGGATGAATTTCTCCAATAAAATCCAATCCCCATTGCTGGAAAGGCGTCTCAACACATATAGGAACCAAAGGCAAAGGCACAAGCTTCCTCTTTCCTTCAAATATTTGACATTCATGACATGCAACTACCCTTTTGTAAATGTCTCTGAACATAGTTGGCCAAAAATATCCAGCGCTTAGGATCTTATTTGCAGTAGCTTTCCAATAATGGTGTCCCCCACAGTCTCCTTTATGAAATTCTTCAATCACTTTATCAGCTTCGTCTTCAAGGAGACAATTTAACAAAATCCCTCCTACATCTTTCCAAAACAAATTTTGGTCATATACAAAATATCTTAAGGATTTCAGCTTGACAAACCTTGCTTTGGACTTTGTTAAATTGGAAGGGGCTTTATTATGTTGTAGAAAAAAAACCACATCCTTGTACCATTCTGAAACCAAGAATTTCTCATTGATTTGGACCAATTCCTCCTCACTTTCAGAAATTTATGAGATTTCTGCATTCAAATTTATGTCAAGACAGTCCAGGTTTGACTGATTCATTAGCTTTGCCAAGCCTTGACCCTTCACCAATTTGGTAGGTTTGATGTCAATGTCATACTCTAGCAATTTTGCTATCCATTTGCCCCTTTTTCCATCTGGATCTGCTTGTGTTAAGATATCTTTTATTACAGCACTTGGAACATAAGCGACAATATGAGAATGCAAAACATAGATTCTGAAATCTTTTATACCTTTCACCAAGGCATAAGCTTGCTTTTCTAGAATATTGTACTTCAGTTCAGCATTTTCTAATGTCCTACTAAAGAAAGAAATAGGTTGTTCAATACCTTGATTTCCTTTTTGCAGCAAAACTCCAGCAATTGTATCTTCAGAAGCAAATGTAAAAATAAGAAATTCCTTGGTAAAATCTGGGCTGATGAGTACCAGTGCTTGTGTAAGTGCCTTCTTGATTTCGTCAAAAGATTTCTTTGCTTCAGTTGTCGACTTAAAGTCCACCCCTTTCTTCAACATCCTTGCTATATCCTTGACTATCTCAGCAAAATTGGGAATGAAGCGCCTAACAAAATTCACCTTTCCAAGAAAAGATTGGATCTCTTTCCTACTTCTTGGCAGATCTAGCTTTTGAATTGCATTAACTCTCTTAGGATCAATCCCAATTCCTTCTTCATAAATAATATGACCAAGTAGCTTTCCTGATGTTAAAGCAAATATAATTTTAGTGGGATTAAGAGAAATACCAAACCTTCTACATTTCAGCAAAATTCTTTCAAGATGCTTCAAATGATCTTCTTCTCTCTTTGAAAAAATTGTGATGTCATCAAGATAAACAACCACTGATTTATCCTTTTCTTCAGCAAAGGCAATATCCATTGCTCTTTTAAAAGTGGTCCCTGCATTCATGAGACCAAAAGGCATCTTGGCATACATGAATGTACCCCATGGCGTTGTGAAGACTATCTTCTCTTGACCATCCGAATGCATAAGAATCTGATTGTACCCTAAGAAAACATCAAGCATAGACATTCTTTGTGAACCAACAATATTTTGCATAATTAAATCCATCTTAGGAAGAGGATATTTATCTTTCAATGAAGCCTTATTCAAATTTCTGAAGTCTATTAAAATTCTGATCTCTCCATTCTTCTTCCTAACTGGAACCAAATTTGCAAGCCAATTTGAAAATCTGATTGGAACAATGATTTTGGCATCAAAGAGTTTCTTAATTTCCTTTTCAATCAATGGCATCAGAAGAGGATTAATTCTTCTTAACTTTTGCTTGAAAGGTTTCTCATTCTTTTTAATAGGAATAGTATGTTGAATAATTCAAGAATCATATTGTTTTAAATCAGCATAGCTCCATGAAAAAACATCAACAAACCTTTTCATCATCTCAACATATTTGACCTTCATATCAGCTGAAAGAAACCTTGGGATTTTAACTATCTTAGATACAAATGAAGTTACTAAATTGCAGCGCTCTACTTCCTCCTCATCAGCCTGTATTTTTGGAGCTTTGAACACATCATTTTGATCAAACAACTTTTCAAGAGGAATGAGACCCTAAGGTATTGAATTGTTTTTTAATTGTAAGACTTCATACTTTTCCTTTGACTCAAAAAACATATTTTGTTGATCCACTTGAGTGCTTTCAAATTCTTCCTTTAGTTCAATGAAATTCCTTACCTATTGATCATCTTTAAAGACTTGCCAATTAGTGATGTTATCTGGTATAGTTGGTCGATGACGAACCTCCACCTCATACTTTTCACAAGAATGAATAGGAATGACAAACAAACTAGCGGAAATAGCAAGAGAATCTGCAATGGAGTTTTGGTCTCTAGTTTTGATAGTGAAAGAATATGCTTGAAACTTTTCCAACATATCTAACACTAGATTTTTGTATGCTCTCATCCTTACATCCTTTGTTTGATAAGCACCTTCCACTTGTTTAATAACCAATTCAGAATCTCCAAAAACAGAAATGTTTCTAGCCTTCATATTTAACAAGACTTCCAAGCCCAAAATTAGAGATTCGTACTCAACCATATTATTTGTGCAATTAAAGTTTAGTTTGTAAGAGTAAAACTTACTTTCATCACTTGGACTTGTGATCCAAATTCCAGCTCCTTCCCCTTCCTTTCCTGCTGAACCATCAAAGTACAATGACCACCATCTCTTTGTTTCTTTATCATCTTCTTGCTGATTTTCTAAAAGCATCTCCTCCGATACACTATCAACTGACTCATTGAAAAGGATGGTTGATCCAAGTTCAGTATCAAATGAATAAATAGGAAAATTTTGAGGTTTGTCTTTGTTGCTTACCATATAAGCCATTCTGGTCTCCTGATATAATCTCCTTTGCTCACCAAAAATAGGGATGGATGGTAGCATAGGTAAGGTCCATCTGCATTGTACCTTTGATTTTTTCTGCCCACGAACTTGACAGAAGCTCCCAAACTTTGGCGAAATGTCAGCCACAACAATGTCCATGACAATTATCTTTGCTAGGATTTGTGTTAGACCAACAACAACATCTTTAATTAAACCAATGCATTGGACTTTTTTTGAATCAAAAGAAAACAAATCCTTATATGGTCTTGTTACCTCTAATCCTAACATTTCCATGATTACCTTGGGCATAAGATTATGAGAGGCCCCCAAAGCCAACATAGCATTATGTAAGGTCATATCATGAATACTAATGCTTACATAGAAAGGAGGAAATTATTCATTCTAATCATCTTCAAGTCTTGGACCCAAGTATATAGTAGGGTTATCTTCTTGTACATTTAAGATATCAACAGCTCCTGGTTGTGAATTAAGCATCTTTACAATCTTACTTCTGTATTTATCTACCTTGAGAATCTCGCTAAAAGGGACTGATATTTTGATTTTTGCAATTTCATTCTCAAGGTTAAAAACAAAAACAATTTTCTCAATTTCTTTAGTAGGAGATGGAGGTTGAATGTCCTTTTTACCAAGTGGAGAATCATTTTTACCTTCAACAGCCTTTGGGTTGTCACTCTTGGCTTCAACAGCCTTTGAAACATCATTCTTGGGTGGTGTTTTGTTTGCAATAATTGGCACATTTCTATTTCTGAGATTGTACTGTTTTTACATTTCAAGGATAGCATGTTGATAACCCTTTAAATAATCTGAAGGCTCCTCTCCTTGTTTGGTCAAACTGGACTGATCATGTTCTTCCTTAGTCAAGAAAATCCCTAACATTTCTTCATCAAGACAATGGATGGATTCTTCAGGAATCTCAGGCTCATCTTATTCATTAACCAAGTTTTGCTGAAAAGGAGGTCTCATTGGAGGATCAAGCTGTTGATTCCTATTTTCTCTTGGCCTTTGTTGGTTTTGAGGTCTCCTAAACTGAGGATTTCTAAATTGAGGCTCCTATTGCACAGGAGGAGCAGAGGTATTTCGAAGAGCCAACCTATCCATCAACTTCTCCATGGTCTTCATCATTGAATCAATCTTATCTTCTGGAGCTGAAGAGGAAGGTTTCTCTTCTTCTTTCAATTTAGCTTTTCCCATCTTTGATTTTTTAGCAGCAACCATGTTTACTTCTACTTTTATTGCATCATTCTGCATATCAGCAAGTGTAGGAGTCCCTCTCTCTCTAAGCAATAGAGAGAAATCAGAATCAAATGCTTCAGCATATCTCATTTGTGCTAAAGCTTCCAGAGGTTTTAAGTGAGCTGGGATTGAATTAAACACTTTGTTAAACCTCTTTGAGAAGTTTTGAATGGTCTCATCAGGTGCTCTTCTAAGATTATTGTACTTGGAAAGAGCTTGAACTGGATTAGTTCTATTTCCCCACTTCCTTAGAAAGCTATCTTCAAATTCTACCCAATTATGAATGCTTCCAGCTGGGAGGGCTTTGAACCATTTTCTAACTTCCCCGATAAAATTTTGTGCAAATAATATTAGCTTCACATCCTCATCATCAACTTCCTCTCTGTCAGCAAAATCATTGAATTTGTCTACATGTTCTTCCGCTGTGATTTCTTCATCACCACCCCATGTTGGAATTCTTGTAGCATATTTGCTAGGAAGGTCATGCAAAATAGCAGGGAGTGCTAGTGTAGCATATCTACCAGGTATAGCCATGATTAATGGAGGAACAGTGATGACAGGTACCAAAGGGATAGAGGAAGCAGAACTGATATGAGGAGGATTTCTTGGTGCTTGAAAACCACTAGGACTAGCAGAAGCAAAGGATGAGTTGTTGATATGAAAAGGACTACTTGGGCTTTGCAAACCAGTGACAAATGTACTCCAATTGGGAAGGGGTAAACTAGATTTAGATTTAAGCATGACTTCAAAAGGATCAAGTTCTTTTAGTTTATCTAAGTCTTCCATTTCTAACAATAATTCAGAAGGAACTACTTCCCAAAATTCCTCTTTATCTTTTTGTGATACTAAGGATGAAGTGTCAATTCCCCTTTTTTGCAAATCTAAAATAATCCCAATGAGTTCTTCTTTGTTTTCTAATCTAAACAACACCTCATGAATTTTGTCATCAGGAGTTCTTGAAAATTCAGAGAGCAAAGGTTTTGAATAAGATGGAGTACCTGGTGTTTCAGTAAATCTTTGTTTGCTCCTTGAAAGAGTGTTGGGATTGTCCACAGGAGTAGGTGGATTTGGGTCAGGATTGCTCCATGTATATCTCTCTCTTGAAGCCACCTTTAAAACTTTTTGAAAATGTATGGAGTGACCAAGGTAGATTGCAGCCTCAAAAAGTTTTCTGAGCTCCTGCTACCTTCAGAAGTTCAGCTTCTTGATTTCGGGAATGAATCATCTTTAGGCTCCCGACAGACGCACCAAAATTTTAACACCAAAATCAACCCCTGATAGGCTACTAATCAGGAAGACTCTGAGTAACTATTTCAAACCAACTTTTGGTCGAGGCTTAGCCTCCTCAACCTAAGAGGGCTCTCTCACTAGATTAAAGATTTTGATAATGAATTAGATGGTTAACTCTATGAAACAAATGAAGAAGTGTAAATGGTTGAAACATAATTAGAAAATATTCATTGGGATTATGGAGTCAAAAATGTTTCAGTATGACAATAATGTTAGCTTTACATGGAATTCAGGGCATCTAGAATTCAACACATGGAGAGTACATCAGAAGTATAAAGGAAAACACAGTTTACAAATGTATGAAGGAAGTTAGAGCACAGTCAGTGATTTCTAAGTAATCATACATTCATACCACTGTAAATAATGAAAAGAGGACAACCACAAGACATTTTGAACATTGAATTCCTTCTGATTCCCGAGAAGCAAAGCCAAATATTGTATTACTTAAAACAAAGTCTTACACAAAAGCACAATATGAGAGTTTCTCTCAAAATTTCCAACCCTTGATACATTATATTTTCTCCCATATATAGATTTCATTACATGACTTAGATTCCTTCCTCTAGCATGAGGGGAATTCGAATTCTTCCTAATTTGACACCTATTGACACTTAAAACCAACTATTTAATATAACTGACTATTAACTGGCAGTTCCAGAGACCTAAAACAATTAGGAGTGTAACTCCTCATTATGTTGGTATTAGCATTGATTACAATACAAACTCGTTCTCTAACAAGTGGCCTTCTTCAGTTTGGCTTTGGTGGTGGCTTTAAACTCCCTGTTGACCCTTGATGCCTTATCCTTTAATTGTTCCTGAATATTAGGAAGTTGTTCCTATTTTTCTGCTTTTGGTCTCTAAAAGGATCTTCGAAATTTATTATCCATGTTGTTCCTCTTAATTACATGAAATGCATTGGATTAGCTTGTTTTCCATATGTTGTAGACCTTGCTCCTATACACGTGTTAAGACAAAAAACTCCTTTAATGCTGCCTGAAGCATCATGAACAATTCTAGCTACGAAATAATGGCCATTTTCATAACATAAAGCTTGGAGTTCATGAATGTCTTTCATGTCCTTGTTTTTCCCTTGCTTGATGTTTATACCCTGAAAGTAATCCTTTTCAGATGCCCATCTTCAAAAAGATTTCTTTTTTCTTCTCAAAATTGGCCCACAAAATCATTATATGCAGCTACAGCAGTTTCGTAGCGCGCTACAAAACTGTTGTGTATTAGGCATCACCTACAACAGTTTCGTAACGCACTACGAAACTGCTGTGTGATTTCAAAAACACAGTTTTATGCCAAAATTTAACTTCCTTGAGTTTTATTTCCTTCGAAATGGCTCTTCCATATGCCATGAAGCTGTTCAAAATTGAATAAACTGATACCATTCTTCAGAGTAAACTTCAAAAGGTGATCCACATCAAAATTTTAAGATTTAGCCTTACTTTCTATGTAGTTTTTCTTAGCTAAGGATGTCCTTTAGGCTGGTTCAGTTGTATCTTCAAATCTTCGATTTTCCTCTTCATAATTCGAATTCCAACTCTTAATTTTGCATTGACTTTTTGGATGTATCTTTCTTCTTTTATTGCTTGGACCGTCCAGGTGAATATTGGGCATGACAACTAACCAATTCGGGTATTGAAATTGTTTTATCTTCCCACAGAGCCTCCATTTTGTTAAAATAAGCTTCCTTGATTGCATGTTTCCTTGAGGTTTTTCTAAGTTTGGAAATTTCAAGATTTGCCAGCTTTAGTTTCCTTTTCAACTCTTTAAACTACATTCCTCTTGTTGAGAGATAATTGCCTTACCTCTGTCATTTTTGTGTAGTTGTGATGATGTTTCTGATGAAACCACAGGTCCTTCATGTAATTTTGCTACCTCCCCTGTCTCACTTGCTTTTGGTTGTGCCTACTGTATCTCTTTTGAACACCTTGTCACAGGTCTTCTTGGCTTAAAAACAAATTCAAAAGCCTGATCATCAAATTTGAGCTTTTTAGAGGTTTCGGCTTTTTTGGATTTTCCTTTACTTGCTTCCATTAAGTCTGCTCGAACCAGAGGAGATTCTTCAATGCCAATAGCTTGAATCAGATCATTCAAACTTCCTTTTGAAGCTGGGCTCCCATCAGCAATTACTATCTTACCTTTTTCTCTAGCTAGTTGGCTCCTGGTTACTCTTCTTTGGACCATTTCACCTGTGGATTGCTCTTGTACACCTTCTTTGACCTGAACCTTCTTTTTCTGTGACTGCTGAGGTGTGCCTTGAATTACTAGTGGTCTCATAGGCTCTTTCACCTGCTTTCTGGCTTTCAATTTCACGAATCTTCTTGATCTTGTTTCCTCTCGATGACTTACTGCTGGTGAAGAAATTTGTGTAGCCTCAGGGCTGAGACCAGTTTCATTCTTGAAGCCAGACATAAACAAGAAAATGGACCACTCCCTATCTATTTTCTGGAGCTCATGTAAAACAATCAATTTGACTAAACCATGATGAAACAACGAGGTCTCACAGGCTTCTTTCTTCAACTGAACCTTGTCACACATTTTGCCTAGGCTACGAAACAGATAGAAAGGCAAATCCAGAGATATCTTTCCAGTGAAATGAAGCAGAAGTTTGAAGTGATAGGAATACACCTTATGATACCTCCCCTCATAGGTAAAGTATCTTTGTATTCAGGTAGCAAATTAGCATATGAATCCTTGACAAAGCTCCTGGGCACCGACTTGTTTAACTCTGAATCAAAGAACTCTGGATTTAAGAATTCCTTGCAAGGAGTCATATCAAACTTGAAATTTTTAAACCACCTCTCTTGTCCCCTTGGAATTTCAGTAACTGCAGATATTACCTCTGGAGAGATTGGTAATTCAAGCACTCCAACCTTCAAATTCAATCCCATGAAATTGAAAGCAAATTCTTTGGTGACTTGCATGTGGCCTCCTTGAAGTTTTTCACAAAATCTCCAATAGCCAACCTGTTTGAAAGCTTGTTCAACTTCACTTTTCTTCAGGAGAACATCTAAACCTTTAGGCTCATTCTGTAGACACCTGCCTGACCTATGATCCTTCTTTTTTGTAGATATCGCCATGGAATTCCTGCAAAATGAAAATTGAAAGAGCTTTCACCGTCTTGATCTCGATCACTGCTTCGCTTGAAATGGAAAGGGAAGCTGCCTCGCTTGGACTTCAAAGAATTCTAATTAAATGCCTGTCAATTTTCTTCTCATGCATGAACACAAACATAATCATAACTGAAAACACTTGGACCCTTTTTTGAAATTTGAAACTCGAGCGTACCAAGACACCTAACGAACCTAATGATGAGAATGAGTGGAAGCATGTGATAGACATGGTGTATGGACTGACTGTTGATGATTCAAGATTAACGGATTCTGATAGATTGGACAGCTAGGTGAGATTTGACATGAATCTACATGAACCCCTGATTTCATAGCACAGCCAATGCAACTTCTGGGTTTTGCGCTATGAAATCTCCTAGACTGGATTTTGCGCTACGAAAACTCCTTGGCAGTTGCGTAGCGCATGAAAACCTTGACACAAGTTTGACACATGGAAATTTATGTGTGATGTCGGAACAGTGATAAGCAAAACCAGAGTGTTGACTTTATTTGACAATACCAACAAGACTTTCTTCTAGATCTTAGACTCTAAAACAAACCATGGAAAGACTAGACCAAGACTGACATCAATCCTTTAGAATAAAACTGATGTTCATAATTTAGAAAATTTTTCTTAAGTGATAACACATAGCAAAATTTTTAGCTAGATCATAGTATTCCAAAATCGGGAAGGAAAGTTTGGCTCGTGAGCTTCAGATTTGCAGCGTATAAGTTTTCATCTCTAGTGTTGCTCTGCTGTCAGCAAGCCTAGACAATACCCTGACAGAGTCACGTAGGAACACAAGTATTTCTCCACTTCCAGCGAGCATGGTCAGTACCCTGATGGAGTTTCCTGCTTCACCTCTCTACGCATGAAGCCTTTCTCTTCTTTCGCCTTTGTATTTTTTTTTTAAACAAGACTGTGCATAAGAATTTTTTTTGGGGGTGGAAGAGGGATCCTGACTTATTGAGAGCATAAGAGGTTGTTCCTTCAGAGAAGCATATAAAACCTTTGATTTAGGTTTGCTCGTTTAGATTTTTCCCCTTTTCCATTTCTACTAGTTGGATTAAGCTTGAACACACAAAGCAGAAGAATGAGTACATGCATGGGGTTTCCCAGTTTGGACCCAGGTTTATGGTTTGACCAGAGCTTCCCTTACAGACAGATCTTATTTTCCGTCCAAGCTTCATCAGCCAAAAGTTACAATTAAGCATAGATAAGATTGACACAGGACCGACCAAGTGTTGTAGTGTCACAAGGCTCTTTAAATTCAGCGACATACTTATTCAAAATCCAGAACACAGTATTGGACAACACTTATTTGCGTAGCGAAAAACAAAGGAAAACTCTACACAAAAGGGAAAAACAAGACAAAGAAATGAGTACACAACAAGTAAACAAAACCATAAGACAAGAAAGCAACATGGCTAAAGCAAACATAATGAAAATAAGAAAACCATGACGGACTACGAGTACAAGAAGAGTGCAAGGAAGGAAAACTAAGATGCAGCGAATCCTACTCCTAACCTAACATCTAGACAGTCGGGATTACGTGACATGAAATTTCTAGTGAAGCCACTGTAGTCGTTTCCGACCTACAACCACAAAGATACAAGCGATTAAAACAAATAACAAATTGTGTGCAACCGAAAATACAAAAGCTTGAAAATATTGCACACAAAAAGGAAGGTCGTGCCTGTGGGCAAAAAAATGTGTCACGACTGCCCCATACACATGCTTACCTTTTCGATGGATACTATTATTTGACAAACCTCGGAAGCCTCTTGCGAGTGTGCCCATCTGCAACGAGCTTCTTAGCGAGCGCAAGGAAGGATTGAAGCTTGTTTCCTGCAACATGGCTCGCCTAGTAAGATTATTCCAGCCATTGAGTGATTGGATCATGAAATTCATAATAGTTGTTTGCAAGGTCTCATGACTTGTGAAAAGATGGCTTTCTAATTGGAGAGGCGGGATCATGATGGGAATATTGTACAAAAAAAATAAATATGATCATTCTCATCAATCATGCAAAGACAATGAGGACCTGCCATAACCATCAGTGCAAGCTGAAGTGCCTCACCCGATTGACAGAAATCTGAGGAGAAAGATGCTAAACAGTGAAGATAGGAGAGCACAAAGTAACTGTGATTGAATGCACTATTGGGAAAATGATGATCTATATGACAGTCACTCGAGATGGGGGAATGATCAGATGAGTTTGCTGAGCCAATAGATTTCCAATTTTCAATGAACAAAGAAAAATTCATCTGAACAATCTTGCAAATAAACTTAACAATGGAACCAAGTTCGTTGTGAGATAGACCTGATGGACCACCCCCTACAATTGGTGAAAAATTATGCAGACATCATGGTCATCACAAGAATGTAAAAAGGATGCCAAACATTGTGAATGTGTGAAACTAGTTGGGGCACGGTAAAATGAAAGGAACTCTATTCACATGATAGATTGTGCACTCATCATCACACAAATGAATTGGTGTGATGAGCGAGCATATTTGAAGTACAAGGTTTGCAAGGAGACTGGGGAGCTGATCATGAGATGGAAAATCCGATAAGTATGATTGCGGGCAAAGACAATATTTGGGATGATCAACTTCATAATTCGATGATTTCATGAGGGATGAACATTCCCATCCCGAGTTTGATGCAAGGGATGTGCATTAAGGTAGATGCATTGTGACAGATTTGTGAATTTGGTTATAAGTGAAAATTTGAACATTTGAAATATCACATCCAGAATACCAAACATTTTTTACACGTGAACTCACATCGAATGCAACCATGCAAATAGACAAATTGTGCGTGAGAAACCAGATCTGATTGAGTTTTGTGGGCTTACCAGAGTCATGAGATCCTGACATCAATGGACATTAAAGTGCCTCGACTCCTCGGCACGCCCCGGAACCTTCCAGAATTGTAGAATCATATTTTGAAGCTTGAACCAGATCGTGCATGGCTTGAGGGTGGTTCTTGTTGTTGATTTCATAATTGCTCTCAGGATGGCAACCATCTGTGTAATAGGTTGCACTAGATTTTTCATCTTCAACAAACTAGACTTGAAGAGTTGTCTTCATGCAAGAGAAGAGATGATAGGGAAAGGTAAGTACACTCTCTGATTAAACTTTTTTCAACTTCATGGACAACTTTGCTACCTTGTGTCAATTGAGGAGATAATTCATTGGATGAAGAAGTGAGAGAACATGGAGTATCTCTGACGCATGTGGATGCATTGTGAATAGTAGGACACAAGGGAAAATGAGGTGAAGAGGAAGTTTTGATATGAACATCTTCTTTGACTGAAGGAAATTCTAGATCTGAGTTAGAGTATTCATGATAAAACGGAAGATCACATGATGTGCTTGGGCGTTCGTCATGGTATATGGGAGTGACCACTGCCCAAGGCAGGTGGTTGATCGAAATAATTAATTATACAAGATGTTTCACCGAGATTAGCAGATTGAGAATTATTAGAGAATGGAAGCCCATTGTTTTGATGCGAAAAATTTTGAATCAGAGAGGGGGAATTGATAGTGTCTTCATCTTTCTGCTCCTATTCCGGTGTAATGTGACTGCCTTGCACTTAATCGCAGTCTGAGCCAGTAGCTTGAGAATTGAGAGAATGCACATAGCTTGCTAGTGAAACAGATTGATCAAGAAAGTAATGGTAGAAGGAGTCATGGCTTGTGAATGATGGGGGATGATAGAGAGGCAGATCAGCATCGAGACTTGAGTTTTGAATGATGATGTCCTCTTGTGGAATGGAGAAGTGAGTCTTGGCTATAGGTTTCCGAGCCAACTTCCTCCATGGAAGTGAGAGACAGATGAGAAGATGGGTTGGGGACATGTCACTCAGATTCCTCAGCTCTGCAATCATTGCAAGGGGGCACCCACATTGGGACCAGAAAAGGAGGAGGAAAAGGAACAAACGAGGTGTTGGGCTCCTCCTCTACAATTTGAGCTACATCATGATCTGCAAGAGTTGGGGACGTAGAAAAATCAAGAGGTTTAGGTTCACTGTATGAAGAGACAGGAACCAAGCACCAGAACTCTTGTTTCAAGAAATCCCAGCTCAAATCTTCTTTCAGAATTTCATAGTAAAGGTGAATAAATTGATCATAAAATTTCTCAACTGATTCATTAGTCTCCATTCTTAATAGGTTGATTCTTCCACAAACATCTCGGTAGTTATACTTACTGAAGGCTTGATGAAGTTCCTTGAGGAAAGGGAGAATGGAATGGATGGAAGTAGGCAGAAAGGTATGACACCACCGATTAGAAAGACCTTCAAGGGTGAGGAAGAAAAGCACACAAGAAGACTCTTCATTATCGATTTCGTAAGGTTGGAAAATTCGAAGAAAACCATAAATGTGATTGGATATGGATGTTCCATCCTCACCATCAAACTTTAACTGGGAAAAGTGAATGAGAAGCTCATTAGGGAATGAAACTTGATTAAGGGAAAAATTGGAGAAACACCCCGGGAGCACGATTGATTGATGAGCCATTTTATATAAGAGATATTAAACCAAATGCAACGGGCTTAGCTTGTCATCTAACCCTCCTTCTAGCGCCATTTTGTTGATGGTGTTAGACCTGCAAACAAAGGGGATCTCCCTGGTATGAAGTACCAACTAGACCCCACACCATTTGGTGTAGGAGTCCCATCCAGTACGATGGCCTGGTTGCCATTACCTTAGATATTTTCCTTATCTCTTGTTGTTAAGCACATGAGAGTGTTATGATTTTAACTTCAAGAATCGAGATGAGTATTCTTGGTGAGTGCTTAATGTAACTTTTTGTCTGGGTTCTCTTACTGTCAAAAGGGGGAGGTAAAGTGAGCCTCTTAATGAGAGGGAATAGTCCCAACCCAAGAAGAAACACATGTGAACAACAACAAGGGTTTGTTCAGCATCCAACGGAATAGTCCACAGAGAATGTAGTAGTTGTGAAAACCAAAGTTCAAAGGAGAACACGTACACCATCCGGCGGAGTAGTCCACACAGGGGTGACAATCGTTAAAACTAAGAAAACATAAAGATGGTCTATCTAATGTCCGACGAAGTAGTCCACACGGACAGGACAACAGTGATGAACAATACAACACATCTTCAACAATATGAGAACTAAAATAACCGAAGTAGTTCAACTATCTTAGTACAGATTAAGCAAACATGCATTACAAATGTTTAAAAAATAGTCTTACAAATGGATACAAAACATGCATGAAAATGTGCTGGCATGAGATAGGCTTCTGAATTAAGAAAAATATCCAAGACACATCTATGCACCATACATCACTAGCCCCAGTAGTGGGACATAGGAGCCACTCCTCGCTCCTTAAAGAACAAACTACAGACTCTCAAGGTTATGTGGGAGGAGCCAAGGTGAAAAGTCATCTGCTCATACAATGAGGGTTTATATATAGCCAAGGGGGTATAACTGACCCTTGTGACTCTTCGACTTCCCTCATGACTGTTTGACTTCTTATGACTTTTCAACTTTACATGACTCTTCAACTTCGAATGTGGGTCCCTTGGAATTCCACTTTACATTACATTGATTACAACAAGTATGGCCCATAGTAGTGATATGGCTAAGACAACTCATGACACTGCTGATATGTATTGGCTGACTGTGGTATCTGTCTCGAGTTGTTGTGTTGTTGAGTGATGGTATGCTCTCAGTGTAATATATCTTCACCTACGCATGGCAAAGTGCGCGGGGTCTTCGATGGTCTTGGTCTTTACTTGATGGTGCATGTGAATGTGTCCATTTTGTTCGCTTGCTCGATGTGCTTCATGTGTTCGTTCGACTGCGAGCAAGTCTTCTAGCATGCACCTCTTTTCCATCACATTCATCATTGCAGCATGTTTCATCGATGTACCTATTCCTACAATCACTCATGACAAGACGACATCAAATCCAAAAATCTCCTAGTCTATCATGATGCAATGTTTTCCATTTCGGTAGAGGTGACCGGGTGAGGGAAAAGGCACTGAAACTGCACAGAGAACAGCTCAGGCTGGGATGCGAGGCTCCAAAGCACTATCGAGAAAAACTGCACATACACCATTGGGAGATAGATTTTCGCAATCTGAGACAACAGTGATAGCTATGGGGAAAAACCCAGCTAGGATGCAGGATTGGGCAATTTCTGGGAGGAAGGCCAGGCAGGGTGTCAGGGAGCTGTTGGGCGAATCTACGTAGTTTTCAAGGGGATCACTGGGCAGTTCATCCAGTTGTGATCTGCGCAATTTCTCCATGGAAGACAGTGCGAGCAGCAAGAGGCATTGGCAGAAAAATCTGCGCAGTTTTCCAGAGGAGGACAAGATCGGGCTGCAGACGTTGCTAGTCAAAATTGCACAAACCTGGGGGGCAGTCCAGACCTGGGAAATTCTATGCAATTTCTGGGTTGATTACAGAGTGGGGAAAAAGTGCTAGTGACAACCAGTTTTGTGCAGTTTTTTGAGTGAGCAGAGCAGGTCAGCAGGGAAGCCTCCCTAACAGTTATGTGCAGTTTCTAGGTTGTTTGCAGAGCGGGGAAGAAGGATTGGTCAAGGATATCTCTGCGTAATTCCTAGGTTGGTTGCAGATCAGGGAAGAAGGGTTGGTCAAGGATAGCTCTGTGCAATTTTAGAGATCAGTAAAGCCCTCAGTCACAACTCAAGTCATTTATCTTGGTTGACCAGCGGGAGGCTTGATGGGAGGTCATGTGGGAAGCGTAAACTAGATAGGTTTACGTGACAACTTCTACGTAGTTCTGGGAGTCAGTCAACTAGCTCATCTCCAGAATTGCATAGAGCAGATTACCCAGAGGACAACCTCAAGCTTTGCGCATTTTTGGGCAATAGTGCAAGGTCACTGAGATCGGGTCTGGTTGATGGAGGGTTGTCCAGTGGAGAGATTTTAGGGAAAAATGACTAAATGTGTAAGTAAGTGTACTTGTTCATACATTTCAATGTGATCACACACTTCGCACGACTCGATGACAAGACACCTCAAACCAACAATACAACATGTGCTCAGTGAGACTGACTCCATGGTTAAGAGTGACAAGTGCGATAGTTGAAATATGTCTTTGAATGACCGTGACGACACTTGTGCGACAGTGTTTAAACACACCGATGTCGATAGAGCGAAAACAATTCATACACACCAAGACAACCTTCAAAATTACTGAGCAAACTCGCAAGCATGAAATAGCAATCAACATGCCAAAAGACGACTGGTGATCGATCACGCAAAAAGGGTGTGAAAACTCAACAAGAGCTCATGGGATGAGCTCGAGTGTTTGTGACCCTCAAGGGGAAAACCCAAGGAAGGCTCTAAATTTTGGATGCAGGCCAAAATTTTGGAGAGTATTGCAGTCGCTACAACAAAAGGTCTAGCATGCATCATTCCCAAGTCACAACATATTCACCGAACAAACCCACAACATAAATGTCATTCCAAATGCGATATAACTATAATAAGTCATATTTTTCGCTAATCTGGGATATGAAAGGAATACCCTTATCATGTAATATTTTGATAATTTCATCCATAAAGGTGTGGCCTCCTCGCATGCTATGGATGGGGTCAATCCCCACTAAAATCTTAGAGCCATACCTAATCTCCCATTGGAGATTCCCAATTAGCCATTGTTTTGACTTTATAAAGTTGTTCCAAATGATTAAGCCAATATGTTTTTAAAATCACCCAAACCTATACCAATACATGAAAGACATGTTGTTCATATATTTTTATTTTATAATTATCTGCCAGATACCAACTCTGATATATTGATATCTTTAAGTCCCCATACACCATAAGCTTTCATCTTCATAATGTCTTCTACCCAAGCCAAATGAAATTCCTCCCTTCCCCCCCTCTTTTCCCCAGACCAAATGAAGTTTGAAATAATGGCTTTAATTTTTTGGATGAATTGGCGAGGAAACATGAATAAATGCATCCAATATATTGATATGTTTTGTAGCACTGATTACACAAGGATAAATCTGCCACCAATAGAAATCCATTTATGAACTCAGATAGATAACCTGCATTCAAATTTATTAATAAGCTACTGCCAGTCCATAGTACGGTAGTTGTTTGGCTTCAATCTGAAACCCAGATAGGAGAACCCTTCTTAAAGGGTGAACATTCCAACATCGAAAATGTTTGCAGTCTCTGACATAATGTCTCTTTTGCCAGAATCATGAATAAGAAAAAACTTTTACTAAATTGAAATTAATATAGTAATTACTTAGACAAACATATTTTCAAGAAAAATGTATAAAAATTGCAAATAATTAATTTATTATTCTTATTCTATACAATACTTAAAATTAACTCAATACTTACACATTATATTCTTACAAATAATTTTATTATTATTCTTAACTCTATAAAATATTAAAAAATTCTACATTCACTTATATAAAACTATTTCTATTTTATTCTACATATTTAATTACGTATCAATATAAAAATTCAATTAACGATCAAAACATAGAATAATATTTTGATTTGTTTTGTTTTTATTATATTGTTTGAGATTTTGGATATAAATCTAATGCAGTATTAAATTAGGTTATTTTTCCTTTGAATATAGTTTTAACTTTAATATTCTATTTAAGTATATTTTACTTTTAAAACTTTGTTTTGAAAAGTTTTTTTTTTTGTTTCATTTGATTAGTTACAACAATCACAATGGGATACACATTTAAAAAAAAAATAGTTTTTTTTTTCGATTATTTTATTTTTCATGTAAATTTAAAATAAATTTATGTTTTGTTTTTCAATTATTTATTTTCAATGTTATTTTAAGAATAAATTATGTGAATTTATTACTATAAAAAAACATATAAAACCTTAGATTCAATTATAGAAATTATTTATTTAATTTTGTTTGATAATATTTTATAATATAAAGTTCTTAGACTTGTATATTTAAAGATTAATTTATTTTCATTATGTTAAGTTATTAGAGAAATTTTTTATCTCATAATTTCATTTTTAAGATTATGTTAATTTTTTATTTAATTTGTTTTACAAATATTAAATTAATATAAACAAATTTACAAACATAATAATTATAAAATACAATTTGTTGTCTTTGCAATTATACAAATTTGTTTTAAGAAATCCGGTCATTAAGATAAAGACCTTATATTAATTTTAAGATATATAAAATCTCATGGACCACTTTTAAATAAATGGATTTTCATAATCATATAAAACCTTCATAAATAAAACTATAATCAACCTAGATCCACCTTAATTTCAGATCTATCAAGCACCAAGATGGATCAAATCTCTTGAGGTCAAAACCTCTTTTTTTAGCGCAAAACTCGAGGAAATGTTTGCACCTCGAAATATTTGATCCCTCAGAGCACTTGATAGATAGGCAGTTAAGATGAATCCAGACTAGTTTCAATTGTGTGCGACCAAGGAAAATCTATCGAACATATGATTAATTTTATCAACAATATATAAATACATCTAATATTAATGTAATCATTTTAAATATGCTAAATATGTCTGAGATTTCTCTGGTCATTTTAATTTTAAGTTTACTTAGTTACCTTAGTTTGTTGAGATGATAAATATTGTTAATAACGTTAATGATGAAAATTGATGAAATATTTTTTTGAATGCAAAGTGACAATGCAATAGTGTTTAATAATAGAAAATGTGAATAATAAGAATGTAGTCAATTACAAATAGTCTTCATTGTGATCAATTTCAAACTATTTCTTTTATTATTCTTATTTGTTGGAAAATTTAATTAGGTTCAGTATTCATTTAATGTATTTGAGTCATCATGTAATGTACTTATCAATGAATAAAGAAAAAAACAAAAAACAAAAAAAAGAAACAAAAAACAAAAAATAAATTATTATTATTATTGTGACTTATTAAAGCATGAGTTTCATGCTTGGATCACAATGTTTTAAGTCGAAGTCCCCATTGAGGACTTCTAAGATTTATTCTGAGCTAATAGAGCTAGTGCACTTTTAAAGAGACCCTTCTTGGGCTTCTGAATCATGTAAAAAGGTTAAGTATTGAGTCAAATATTATTTATGTATCATCCACACCAAGTCGGTCTAGCAGAGATCAAGTTGGCCTAAGTACCATAATTCAACCCACAAGAAGCCTATAAATACAAGTTAGTTTATGTCATTTGGAGTATCACATCTCAAGCTAGTTCGATATCTCAAGAGTAGTTGGGGAAGTGTGAAAACAGTTGTTGGGAAGCCAAAGGAAGTGCGAGTTTAGGGAAGTCTAAGGAGAAGAATAAAATTGAACTATTGGTGCCCCTCTCTCTATTTCGTGCCCTAGTTTGGGAGATCGAAGTCTTCCAAGTTTAGCTACTGCCTAGTCGAAATTGTTGGAAGGGGTCAAAGATTTGGGAGGTTGACTTGATGTGGAGGGAAGGTATGGTCTTTGTCTAGGGTGAAGAGTATCAAATAATACTATTGAAAGGAAGAATTATCTTGACTGAGTTTTCCCCTCGAGGGGGGTTTTGCTCTGGCATAGTGCCTATATCTCGTGTCTCTTGTTTTGTGATCTTCATATGCACATAATATGGTCATTGCTTGATGAAAGAAAAGATAATAAAAAAGTGGAAGAAGCCAACAAACTCACAAGTAATTATCAAGAAAGGAGAATCAAACCCTAATATAACTTCTTTGATTTTCCAACATTATTGTCAACCTTGTTAGTTTTGTCATCTTTTAATATCGATTATATGAAAATGACAGTTGAAATCGTAAACCATTTAAATTTTTAGCTCAAGTTGTTGTAGTAAACATCATACCTTGTCCCTCTTGCTCTCCAATATTAATAGGTTGAATTACTATAACACAAAAATCAATCTACATTGTCACTAATTTTTTGTGCTTTCACTAAAATCAATGCACACTGTTAATCCAATCACTTCAAAATTAATGTACCATCATACATCCAATTACATAAAAATAGAAATCAACATCTTTGCTAAAATTAATACATCTAATGCAAGAAATCAAATCAAATTAGAAAACAACATCTACACTGAAATCAATGCATCTAATGCAAGTAATCAAATAGGATTAGAAATCAACATCTACACTCAAATCAATGCATCTAGTGCAAGTAAGCAAATAGGATTAGAAACCAACATCTACAATGGAATCAATGCATCTAGTGCAAACAATCAAATAGGATTAGAAATCACCATCTACACTGAAATCAATGCATTTAGTGCAAGTAATCAAATAGGATTAAAAATCATCTACATTGAAATCAATGCATCTAGTGCAAAAAATCAAATATAATTAGAAATCAACATCTACATTGAAATTAATGCATCTAGTGCAAGCAATCAAATAGGATTAGAAATCACCATCTACACTGAAATCAAAGCATTTAGTGCAAGCAATCAAATAGGATTAGAAATCATCTACATTGAAATCTATGTATCTAGTACTAGTAATCAAATATCATTAGAAATCAATATCTACACTAAAATCAATGCATCTAGAGCAAACTGTTGTAGATCTAACCCAAAATATTATAGATCTGATATGAAAATATAAGATAATGCAAATAAACCCAGAAATAGATAGAAATGATTCTTTATTATCAAAACCCTTAAGGTAGGGCAACACCATACATTCACTCCTTAAGGAAAGAGAACACTCCACAAGCCATATGTCTGTTCATACAAGAATACTTTTCTTCATATCTCTCCATGTGGAGTCTCTAGCCTCTATATAGGCCTCATACATACAATACCATGCATCATTACCATGGTTTCCTCATACCATCAACTAATACCATGGGCCCCTTACATTATTATTAACTACTTGTGGTCCCTTACATGACATGGGTTAACCACTTTATTTATTACTATGGCCCTTACATGACATGGGTTAACCACATTATTTATTACCATGGCCCATCCCATTATTACATTATTACCTTGGGTACCTCCCTCGGTACCCCATATTACCCCCCCTAGGTATATAACATTCCACCCCCCTTAGCATGTTTCGTCCCCGAAACATGCGAAGAACACAAATAATAAGATCTACTCAAAAGAGTAGTTCACTGATACCATGCACGTGCATCTAGCCATCCAAGAGAAAGGTGAACCCTCGATCTCGCTGGTGCCTCGCTCGCTTGAGATGGAAGTTGACCGTGGCAGCTCTTCTGTGTTGATGTGTAGTAGGTGGATTGTCTCTCCTTTGTATCCGTCAGGTGACTACTTGGTTTCCATCTTGATGGTTGTCTTGCGGGGTGATGATATGTTGAAGTTTTAACCCACAATGGCTTTTGCTTGACTTCACCCTGCTGTGGTGCCTGTTGTGGTGTCTTATTTTTCAATATGACTTCAACCACTGAGCCCTCCTCTGATGTATCATCACCTGTAACCGTTCCTTCTGCCGCCTCTGTTTGTGTTTGATTGTCGATCATCAAAGGCTCATCATCTGATATGTCAGTCTCTTGAACATCTTCTGCTTCAGCCTCCATGTGCTCTACCTGTTTATGGATGGAAATATCCTGTAATGTAATTTTCTTCTTTTTATACCATAGCTTCAGGAATTTCTTCTGTACATTAATATTGATAGTACCCACGGATTCCATCCAAGGATATCCCAAAACAACATCCATATTATCCATCTCTGAAGCATAAAAATCACCATGCAACACATATTTATCCATAGAAATCTTCAAATCCTTGTACACTTGAACATCCTCATCATCCACTTGTGTTTTTTCAATGTGTTTTGTTGGGACTTGCAATTTTTTTGCCAAGTTGACATTTATGAGATTTTGCTTGCAACTCGGATTGATAGAGACAATGATTTTCTCCTTCGGAATCAATCCATGAACCTGCAATACCAGGATACCAGCAAAAAATAACCCTTTTGGTTCCTTGGTTTCCTTCTTTCCTGTAAAAATAAAAGCTTTGCTAGGCTGTGTGTCTGTCTGTGTGAGCTTATCCACAAGATTAGATTTATGGTCAAAGCGCTCTATAAGAGCTTTTTTGAAGGCATCCCAAGTCAAAAACCTTCCATTGGAACGTTGATGCTCATGCCACCATTTGCATCTTTCAAGGTCCAAATACATTTTTTCCCTGCTCAATTGTCTCTCATAATCATAGATGTATTCCAATTTGAAATATTTCTCCATTTGTTCTAGCCATTTAACTGGATGAGAGCCATCAAATATATACAAGTCCCTCAAATTCTGATCTAGGGCCGCCATCACAAAATTTTGGCGAAAATTTGAAAATGTCAGTTTCGTCAATATTGCTCAGAATCTCTATTATAACCTGTTTTTGAAAATGGAACAACCATTCTGCATCTGCCCATGTGATAGAAATCCTGATCCAGGCACTAAAATTTCAGATTTGCGCTGCTACTCTCCCGTCGTCACCCAAAATTTCTGAAAAAAGAGCTGATTTTAAATCAACGATATCTCCCTCATCCGGACTCCGATTCAACTGATTTTTTTTTTTTTTGAATTTGGGTATTTTTCCACAAAGAATCCAGATCTACAATTAGATTTTGCAGATCTTGCACCAGGACGTCTAGATCTGCGCCGCAAACTCGTTGCCCTGAAAAATTATTTGCAACCCCACTGATTTTTAAATCAGCGATATCTCCTTCATCGGACTCTGTTTCGACCGATTTTTTTTTTGAAATCAGGTATTTTTCACATAGAATCCAGATCTGCAATTAGATTTTGCATATCTTGCACCAAAATGTACAGATCTAATCTACAAACTCGCCGCCCCCGAAATCCTGCAAAAGTAAAAAAAAAAATTCTCCACTTTTGTGCCCAAGAAAGTGCTCTGATACCACTTGTTGTAGCTTTGATACCACTTGTTGTAGATCTAAACCAGAAATATTATAGCTCTGATATGAAAATATAAGATAATGCAAATAAACCCATAAATAATATGAAATGATTCTTTATTGATCAAACTCTTATGGTAGGGCAACACCACACATTCACTCCTTAAGGAAGGAGAATACTCCACAAGCCATATGCCTGTTCATACAAGAATACTTCTCTTCATATCTCTCCATGTGGAGTCTCTAGCCTCTATATAGGCCTCATACATACAATACCATGCATCATTACCATGGTTTCCTCATACCATCAACTAATACCATGGGCCCCTTACATTATTATTAACTACTTGTGGTCCCTTACATGACATGGGTTAACCACCTTATTTATTACTATGGCCCATCCCATTATTACATTATTACCTTGGGTACCTCCCTTGGTACCCCATATTATCCCCCTAGGTATATAACATATGTGCTTTCTTCCACTCATTTCTTATATACTTCTTCATCAACCTCAGACTCAACAATGTTTGAAACCACAGACAAAAGAAAATTTCAGATGTTCACTTTGAAGTTTGACATGCTTGGCCCAAGTAAGTTTGTTTTCTTAGACATGAATTTTGGTTTCCATATGACCATTAAGGCAGTGTGGTAGAGTGAGCTCATTATAATGGTCATGTGTTAATAAAGTTAATCAATACTTTCGTTAAATATAATAAAGTGATCTGACTAAATTAAGTCAGTTGCCATAAACAATGTCAAGTCTAATAAAGTCACATGCCATAAACAATGTCAAGTCTAATAAAGTCACATGCCATAAACAATGTTAAGTCATAAGTACAATTAAGTCGTGTCTTAATACAATAAGATAGTGGTAGGAGACTTGTGGTATGAGGCATTGTCTCCCTTTATATGTTGACATTTACCATGTAACAACCCACATGGTAAGCATTCTACTAGCTAAGTGTTGCTACAGGTTGAGGAACAAAGTCTTTAATTTCAATTGATAATTAACATAAATAAATTCACTTAAATCACACTTGAATAGGCAATCAAAGCAATTGAATAATACTGTTGGACTTGGGGAAACTTATCTGCATTCCTTTGAGTTTGGTTTCGGGTTCCATTTTGAATGATTTGGTCCAATTAAACTATTGGGACTATGGTCTACTATGAATGATTTTCCTTCCAACCAACATACCTATAGGGTCCTGAAGATACCCTCCAAGTAAGGTCCTCCATGAGCAAGGAAACTTTGAACTCACTCAAGGCAATTCTAGCCAAGACCAAAGGAAAAATGTTGGCAAGTCATGTTGATGATCTTTTATGCTATTGAAGTCAAGGATTTGGAATTTGCACCTCTTGTAGGATTTGATGCCTCTTCCTTGCCTTGTGAAGATGACAGAGAGTAGTGTTACCCACCGAAATGGGTAACCCCACAGGGTAAAACTTTTCTCCTACATTTGACAGCCAACCTGTTAGCTAGATAGTTAGTAGCCCCTAACAACCACCATTAGTTAATGATATGCCACGTATCTCCACCGCTTGCCTCAACCATGTGCTTCTCACCCATATGGCACTAACAGTTGGACGAAGGTCTGTTGCCATTCAAAACGTAATTTGATCATTTTTCAATCATGTGCTTATACTTGTTTGTTTTTGGGCATTTAGTATGGATTATGCGGTGATCTGGAAGATTGATAGACTTTGACCATGATCTTGTTATCTCACCTTACTTGGGGGGGTTAATCTTTGATTCTAGGCCAGTGGGACCTCCCTTAAGGCCCTTTGGGTATAGGAGGGGCACTACTTGGAAAGCCCTGATTGAGATAGCATAGTTCCATCTTCCCATATGTCATAATTAAAACTTTCCAACTTACATTACAAACCCATATCTCACTTCCATTCTTCGGGTTCAACTTGCCATTGGTTCTTGGGGATTTGGCACTCATATGTTCACATACCTCGAGTAGAGCCCAAAAACTTGACCCTGGGAGGTTGATTAGTTGAAAGAAATAGAAAGAGTGTATCATGGCCACAACAAAATAAAAGAAAGGAAAGCCAAAAGGAAAAAGATGGCCAAGGACATTAAGATTAACATGGGGGCA
The DNA here is from genome assembly GCA_000404065.3 of Pinus taeda. Lineage (NCBI taxonomy): Eukaryota > Viridiplantae > Streptophyta > Pinopsida > Pinales > Pinaceae > Pinus > Pinus taeda. The sequence continues at coordinate 10,479 of APFE030093941.1, read as the reverse complement.
AAAGCCTAGCATGAGCTCTACATCATTCATATGGCCATCACCCAGTTCTTGACCACATGTTGCTCCATTACATCAAAAGAAGGAACCATTGCATGTCCCAAACCCAATGAGCGATAAATTGACTCAACTTAAAGGGGTATTACAACTGCTACATCATACAAAGCAAGCTCTAACGCTTGAGCTATAAGCAATAATACAAAGAAAAATCAAGAAGTTAAAGGTGCACAAGAGGGGTGGAAAGAAGAGGTCTAGTTGGTTACTCACATCTATACACTCAAGATGTGGGCACTCTCATCAATTGGTCCCTTTGGCCTTGAAATCCTATCCGCTCCATTACCATCATAACTATTCACTAACACTTATCAATTGAAGAGTGGACTAGGGAAATGTTACTTCCTCTTAGGGGCTGGAAGCACCTAATAGGGTTGACCTTTAGCCATCCCTACTGAGGGAGAAAATACCATTGCGAGATCAGGCTCTTGATTTTGGAAGGGGATCCTTGTTTGAAGTTTTAAATTGCCCTTAACATTCAGTTTGGTTCACATAGATGAATTATTGATCTTAGTCCCTAATGAATGGTTTCAAATTTCTTTCACTAGAATCCATGTTTGTTTTTGTCATGTTGTTCAACACCTTGAGTCTTGGGCATCTACTCTACAAGTACCTAGGCTCTTCAGAGCAAAGTACCTCCAACACCCAGGACGTTGGTTAACTTTGACATATATTTGAGGATTCTTCAGGATAACACAAGTGGACCCAACATGTCCCCAGGATGCCATTCACACAACTTGTTGGGCAACAATTGATTCAGAGCTCAGATGGGGATGGTCTCACATTGAGAGACTAGGGAGGACTTGTTGCACCAGAGAAGCTTCTAACATTGGAGCAAAGGAGGTGTCATTTAGTAGTTGGAGACATAGAGAGGCCACTTTGTGGCACCTTTGTTGGATCTTGGGACCCCACAAGAGGCAATGAGGTCAATTTGAGGGCGAACCCTTAAATCATGGACTTCACAGGCATCTACACCTTCTTGGACACCTCTTCACCCTTGAACATGGCATTTGGAGCACCCACATTGGATGAGCTCAGCTCTAGAGAGCTTACGGCTCACATGTGTGGGCTAATTAGGACAAATTTTAATAAAGCTAGTGGGTTGGCTTATACTCCTCATATAAATAGAGGAGAGACTCATGGTATTGGATCATCACCTGTGGCATATTTCGGTCCTCTTGGAGAATTTCAGCCTTCTTGATTTCTTGTGGAGATGTGACTCTATGGTGTACTTTGCTATTTGTAGCTATTTATTTGGTCTTGGAGATGTTACTTTGGAGCAATAAAGGCTTGTACATGCATTCTATTTTGTAAGTGTGCCTTGGATTTGATAAATTTTTATTCTTGTGCCTAATGTATGGAATGATTAACTATCTAGGGTTTTTGTTGTGGTAGTTATTGTTGAAAATCAATGTATGGAATCGAGATGATAACATTGTATGCATTACTCACTTGTAGAATGTGAATGACAATCCCCTTTGTGAACCTTTAAACTAGCTCTCCCAAGTGATTTTGCTCCCTCGCAAAAGTAATAATTATGGTTTAAAACCTAGGGCTTCATTATTCTCTTACTCCCTACCAAGATTTAGTATATTTAACAGTCCCATAGACTACATCATCCTAAGGACTAGGCACAAGCCTTGTCACTTTGTTGATCACCTTCAAAATTTGTTGAATTTTCCACAAGATGCACATGAGAGTACAATTTTCTGCCAGATAATTATTTCTTAATGATTTTCACATAGTATTCTACGCCATTGATATCATTGAGCAATTGTACTTAAGAAAATATCAACAGTAAGTGCATCGAAAACAATAAAATTCATAGAAATACTACCATGCACAATAGTGACAATATTTTTATCTTGGGAAACCCAACGTTGGGAGAAAACCCAACAACTTTTCTTTAGGAGAAATTATTCTTCAACAAGGTTTACAAATCAACAATTTGTCTAGGAATCTGTGCCAATATCCAAGCAAAAATACCAACCAAACTTGGTCAATTTCCAACAAGTCAACGCTGATCAAGCCAACCAAAACAGTCAAAGTTCAACACTAGTCAAACTACGGTCCGCGATCAAAATCAGCCCTACAGTCAATTTGCGTTCAAACTCACACATGTGGCCTTTAAAAGAATAGTCAAACATATCTGTTAATGCTTAGTCAAATAGCTCAGTCAAGTAACAAATAAACTCGGTCAACCTACTATGTTCAACCTCGGTCAACGTCTCACTCATGCGGTCTCAAGAAGCTGGTCAAACTCGTCTTCTCACACGTACAGTCTCCAAGAGATAGGGAGAGAAGATGAAGAAAGAGAAATCTTGTTCTTGCTTAATGGAGAAAATGAGAGGTCACATCATCTATTTATACTAGTCTAATGGGGTAAAATAATCCAAGGGACACATCCCTTCACCCTCTTGGGACGGCTTGTTATTCAAAAATATTTTTTTTTTAATTTTTATTTTAATTTTCTTCATGTTTCTTCCAGGTTGACTTAGGCATGCGGGAATACCTCTCGATGCCACATAGAAAATCAACAAAGTCAACCATAAATCTGATTTTCTCTCTCTTAACCTCATTTTCAACTATTAAGGATAAGTCACTAGCTAGGGTCAGTGATTAAATTGGCCTAGGGTTCAACTCGTTGGCTTGTGGAACTATTCAACATTGAAAGGAGTGTTGGTTGCCTTAGAATCAACCCCTTTTAGTTGCTAATTCATCCATATCAAAGCTAATTCATCCATATTAGTGGCTAATTCTTTTGCCCTAGGTAGATCTTCCCCTAGAAAGGTCCTAGTTTGCTCTAGCCTTCAACTTGGGGTTTGTTGAAGGCTTCTTATGTTGAAATTTGGTAGCTCAGGGAGATATTCCCTCCTTTGGGAAGCCTTCCTCATCTAGAGAAGCCCCTACTAGCCCTTGGAAGAATTTATTTTGGTCAAGGAAAAATATTATTTTTGATGCGAAGCCCACATGTGCACAAAATTACAAGACGGCTTGGGCAAGGAAATTTGACCCCTAAGACTCATATAAATACACATCATTTCACATCACTTGGAGGGATCATTACACATCACATCATCTCCCCTCTCTTGATCTAATTGGTTCGTACAAGTCTAAAATTGCAAGGTCCGAGTTCATACGCGCGAAGGAGAGATAGTGCATTTTGTTGACCAATGTTGACTTCTGTTTTGGGATGATTTGACTTGCGTTGACCTTGGAGAATTTGACTTCATTTGAGCTATTTTTGGACCTGTTTTGGGAGGCCGAGTTCAACGACAATTTGACCAAAATTTTCTTTGTACTTTGACCCGTTGATTGCAGGCTTGCACCTAGGATTTTTGCAAGTCAATGAGTTGACTATGACCGATTTCTATGGGAGTTTTATTGACTGTTTTGACTTGGTTTAACTGATCTTGGAAGGCTGAATTTGTTGCTGCTTTGATCGAATTGTTTGGGGGACTATTAACCGTTGACTGATTAGGGACGTTGCTGCTGCTGTTGACTTTGACCAGATTTGCAAACTGGATATTGATTGGTTGGTTTGGATAGTCAAAGCTGTTGAGCTTTGACTCTTTGTTAATGATCTTGAACATTGTATCTCTCTGATGAACATTTGATGACAATCTAATAGAAGAATTTGGAAAGTGTTTTCCCCCTTGTGGGGTTTTTCCTTGGTCTTTGACCAATTCTTGTGTCTCTCTCTTTCTTGTTCTTGGCTGTCTTTTATTGTGCATTTGGATTACTGTTCTATCTACAATTGCTTACTGTCATTGGAAGATAGAATTTATTGGATAAAGTGATTGCTAATTGAAAAATAATTGTTGTAAGTGATTGTGCTAAGCATTGAACACTGGAAAAGTAACATGGTATTAGAGCTGAGGTGAAGACAAGCCCAAGGAGACGAGAGATGAGAGACAAGCAATCACCTTTGGAAAGATTTGAAGAAAGCTTATTTGACTTGGTCAAGATGTCTACCTCATACTTCAAGGAAGCAGAGAAGCTAAATGACTCTAAAATTTTGCTGCTTAGAAAATTAGTTTGGAAGTGACCCTGGAAGAGAATGATGTCTTGGAATATGTGGAAGGAAAGATACTTGAGCCTCTAGAAAATGCTTCTATTGCCATCAAGACCAAGTCTAAGGAATTCTATGATAAGCTGGTTGGGATGTATGAGGTCAACAATTTGAACTATATTCTCTCCTTGAAACATCAACTCAAGGATCAACTTTCAATTGTTGGAGAACCGATGTATGAAAGAGAGCTGGTGCTGGTTGCACTTGGAGGCCTTAATACAATTTGGGAGACATTCATTACTACTATAAGCAACAATGACAAGTTCCCAACATTTGATGAGCTCGTTGGCAAGTGCACTCAAGAAGAGACCATGATGATACCCAGATGAAGGATTCAAAAGCATGAAGAAGGGAAGCCCACAACATTTGTTACTCTAGACAAGAAGAGGAAATTAAGAGGAGGTCCATCTAATTCAAGAAACTTGTTCCGGCATCTAGAGATTCTAATAGAAGATCAAGAAGGGATAGGGACATGTCGAAAGTTGAGTGTTATAATTGTCACAAGTATGGTTACTATGCTCAAGATTGTCTGGAAAAGAGAAGAGCTCCAAGGTCTAACTACAACAACAACAGGTTATATCATAGAAGAAGAAGAGATGCTCCCGATGGTCGTAAAGATGGCCACCACCCCCAAAAGAAATCAAGGAACTCAAGGTATGGAAATAATGCAACTGCTATTCAATTTGATTTTTTTCTTATTTATGCTCTTTTTAATTCCTTTTCCTCCAAATTTGTTTGATAGTTGGTTGGTAGATAGTGGGGCCTCTAGATACTTCACTGGGTATTGTGAAGTCCTCTCGAACCTAGTTGAAAAGGAGACTAATTTATCCGGGATATGGTACAATGAGGAGCAATAAGGCTCCATCACATTGGGACTGATGAGTAGGTCGTTGATATTCTGACAAAGTCCCTGGGGAAGGTCAAGTTCTTGGCCTCCGAGAACGACTTGGAGTCGTGGAGAGACCCTCTTATGAGGGTCCTGTATGATATGGACATTGAGCTCTGGGAGGTTTGGGGGGCTTGGGGTACTTCTTGGAGCAATGAGCAACCATAGGGTGAGTGGTTCAACCTTCCCCTAGTGGTTTGCTGTGTACAGGGTGAGTGGTTCAACTTTCCCCTATTGTTTTGCTGTGTACATGGAGAGTGGTTCAACCTTCCCCTGTGATACCCCTTGGCGACATGTAGGCAGGATGAGGTGGTTCATCCTTCTCCTACTGAGACATCCTACCCATGCAGTTGGGACTCATGGGAAGTACCTCTCATCTGGCCAATGAGTAGGGAAATGAGGATAGGGACCATAGGACTTCTGATGGACACATCGTGTACTACCGTACTCCCTATGCTAGGATGACCGATATTGATCTGGGATCAATTGGAACTGACTTCAGGTCAATAAGAGTGGTATGAGACACCCTCTTTTGATTAGAACTGACTTCAGGTCAGCGAGAGTGGTATGAGACACTGTCTTTTGGTTGGAACCGACTTCGGGTCAGTAAGAGTGGTATGAGACACTCTTATTTGGGACTGAGTTTGGGTCAGTAGAGAATGGCATGATACATTCTCTATCACTTCTTCTTTGTAGTTCAACAGAGCAGAGCAGTGCATTGATGGTAGAGATAGTACAGACTAGAAGATGGACTAGCAGGTGGAGCTCTCCTTATTCGAGAGGGAGTGTTAAAATTGGCAACTAGGGCCAAACTTCACATGGGTCATCTTATTTATGACGACTGATATTTTTCTTGGCTTCCTCTCTCCGAAAGGTATAGGATTGATTCAAATATCATCCGATTCTGACATGTACAAATGAAGACATGAATTTATTTATATTATGGACAAATTGTCAAGGTCGGCTAGCAAACTCATGTAGGCTTAGAAGCTCAACAATCATGTTTATTCATCCTCAACACTTGCCTATAAATTCATGATGCCTCATCCTCATTTGGACATCACTCATCCACTCACATCTCTCTCTCTCTCTCCTCATCTGATTGGGTACACATTTTTCTGGGCAACTTTCTCTCTCACACGTGCAAAGGAAAGGAAGATGAAATTCTGTTTTGGGTGTTGACCAACGTTGACCAAATTTCAGCAAGTGTTTTGACTAGTGTTGACTTGGTTGAGTGCATTTTTGGGTGAGATACTTCTGTTTGGGCAGGCTGCATTTTTGGGCACAAACATCGAGGTCAAACATTGATTTTGACCAGTGTTGACTGCAGATAGGGCTGACCACAGGGTTGGCTGTTTTACCAGGTTTGACTGGACTGTTTTGGGCTGTTTTGAGGGCTGATTCATCTTGCTGTTTGGAGACCGAAGTTGACTGAAGTCGACCATCTTATTGAGGGTCAAATCTGCCTTGTTGACCAGCGTTGACTTTTCTGGTTAGGGCTCTTTTGCTGCTGTCATAAATGATCAGATTTGTAAAATGTACTATCTCTCTCTTTCCATTGAACTATTGAAGAATATAAGAATTGATCAAGGGTTTCCCCACATTGTGGTTTGTCCCTGGCTGGTGCCACTTCTTGTGTCTTCTTGTCTTGGCTTGTCTTCTACTATTTATGTTTATGTTCTATCTGCATTTTACTATCATGTTGATGTGATTGCTAATTTGAATATTGATACTGGGCTAATAAAGAAATTGACGTAAAATTGCTCTAAAGCATAGAACATACCATTTTGCCTAATTTTACAATATATATAAGAGCAATGAATTATTGACATAGAGGAGGAGCAACATGAATGCCTTGAGGAGGAGTTACATTTGTCATTTAGGGAAGAGTAACTCATGCCATTAAGGGGAGAGAATTTGAACTCCATTATGGAGAGGCAACACATGCCTTAGATGAGAGGGCGAGAGGAATCTTTTATGACATGCCTTTAATGAGTGTGTAAGAGGAATCTTGCATGCCATGCCTTGTAAGAGGAATATTTTATGAAATGCGTAAGAGGAATATTTTATGACGATTCTTTTAATGGGAGTAAGAGAGTGTAAGAGCATTAATGAGAGTGTAAGAGAACATTATTGAGAGCCATGATTTAGATGCTTGAATTTCTTTTTAATAATAATATAATAGTGTCAAAAGAATAATAATAATAATATTGATAATTAAGTTGAAATTGAACTATTAATATTGATTGATGATCAAAAGGGATTTTCCATCAACGATACTTTATTAGAAATTAATGCAAGGTGATTTACTATTTTTGCATAGTCATACTCGAGACTTTCTATTTTTAGAATTCCCATTTTTAGGTTTTCTATTTTTTAGAAATTCATCCTTGAGTTGCCAAATTATTAACACTCCCTCTCAGCTAGGGAGGAATTACTTTTTGCAACAAAAGATCTTTGCTTTCTCTACTCATCTCTGTTCATCTTTGCTTTGTATCATCTGGAACAATGATGTCTCACTCTAATGAAAATGAGTCATCATAGGGGAGCTTCGACTACCACCCTATATCCAATGACATCGAGGAGATTAATCTATCACCCTATATCGACTTAGGGGGATTACCACTTGCCAACATATGATAAGGATCTTGCACAACCAAGTCTCATCTCTGCTTGGGGAGGTCCACTTGTCAACACATGACAAGGATCTCACACAACCAAGTCTCATCTTTGCTTGGGGGGATCCGCTTGTCAACACATGACAAGGATCTCTCACAACCAAGTCTCATCTCTGCTTGGAGGGATCCACTTGTCAACACATGACAAGAATCTAACACAACCAAGTCTCTTCTCTGCATGGGGGGATCCACTTGTCAATACATGACAAGGATCTCACACACCCAAGTTTCATTAAACGTTAAGTGGTGGAACACCTGCGTCATAGACAAGTCAAACAGACAAGTCTCACTACACCTATTGGCTAGATAGGTGGCACTTCCCACATCCTAGAGAGTGGGTCGGATGCATACTAAAGCCTACTCTTGTGGCACACATTACACAAGCGGTACCTCATCCTGAGGAGCTTTTCGGGATCATTCCCTAATCTTGTGAGCTCTAGCAAGGGGGAAGGGTAGCTTGTTGTTCTCGATTGGCTGCGGCTGCTTCTCGGAATGGTCACGAGCATAAGTCCAAGCTGCGCTCTAAAAACCAAGAACTTTCTTTTCGGTGAAGGCTTTGTAACAATGCTAGCTATTTGATCATTGGTCACATTATGATGGAGCTTCACTACTCCTATCTACACCATATCCTGGATATAGTGATTTTTGATCTCAATGTGCTTGGACTTGTCATGGAACACAAGATTTTTTGCAAGACGAATCCCACTCTTATTGTCACAATATATAATTGTTGTGTCTGGAACTTGCTCAAATAGTTCCCCTAAAAGATTTCTGAGACAAACAGCCTCACAGCTAGCCATGCTAGCAACAAACTCAGCTTCAACTGTACTCAGTGCAACAACGCTTTCTTCTCATCCAAGACATCATGGTAGATCCCAAGCTAAAGCAACACCTAGAAGTTCTCTTTCTATCAGTAGAGTTACTAGCCCAATCAACATCAGTATGTCCATGAAGTCTTACATTTTTAGCAGTATATCTCAATCCAAGATTGATGGTCCCATGGAGGTATCTCAACACATGCTTTTCAACACTCCAGTGTGCATGTGATGGCTTAATCGTGTATTGGCCTAGAGTATTGACCGCAAAACATATGTCTGGCCTAATGTTCACTAAGAACATCAATGCGCCAATCAGTGGTCAATACTCAGAAGAATTTGCCAAATCAAGACTTGCAGCGTTACAACACAACTTTTTGAAGTTCATCTCCATTGGAGTATTCATGCATTTACATTTTGTCAGACCAAATCTTTCTAGCAACTTGACAACATATTTTCCTTAAGAAAGAAAAATCTCACCAGGTTTTTGCCATACTCCAAGACCTAGAAAGTAGTGCATGAAATGAAGATCTTTCATTTCAAATTCAGAAGCTAACTCCCTCTTGCACTAGAGGATAAGAGGTTCACCATCGGTCATAAATAAATCAACATATAGTACCAAAATCAAAAGGCATACCTTGGACTGTCTTGAAGTAAAGATTTGGATCAGAATCACTTCTAGTAAAACCATTCTTCATCAGGAAGCTACCAATGTGGGCATACCAAGCTCTTGGAGCTTGCTTCAAACCATAGAGGGCTTTCTTTAGTTTGCGCACATGAGTTTTTTGGTCATGTACTTCAAAGCCTTGTGGTTTCTCCAATAATACTTCTTCCTTGAGGAAGCCATGCATAAAGTAGTCTTCACATCCATTTGGTGAAGAGATCATCCTTGGCTAGTAACTAGAGCCACAATAGATCGAATGGTTGTATAATGGGCAAGAGTTGCAAAGATTTCATTATAGTCTATTCCCTCTTTCTGAGAGAAACCTCTGACCACAAATCTAGCTTTATATTTTTCAATGCTGCCATCAACACCATGTTTAATTATATGCTATTTAGAAGACACAACAGATTTACCCTGTGGTCGAAAACCACTTCCCATACATCATAATGAATGATGGATTCTTATTCTTCAACCATTGCATCTTTCCAAACTTGATCTTTCACTGCTTCTTCAAAAATATCTAAGTTGTAGGAAACGTAGGGTAGGAGGTCGTTTCCATACGAAAACGAGTACGAAAGACTGAAATGCGTGTGGTACGGTCGTGAAACGCGTTTCTGGCCATATTGGCACGTTTCATGATGCGGAAACGTGGCCAATATGGCCGGAAACGCGTTTCACAGTTGTACGACGCACGTTTCAGCTTGTAACTTGTGTTTTTTTTTTTAAAATTTGTTTTCTAATTTATTATTAGGTTTTCCTAATGACTTTTAGTTGCTTCTAGATGCCTATCTAAAGTTATGAAAGTGAACTTTGTCTCGTTCTGTCATCACATTATTCAGCGAGTCATTTCTCTTAGAGACTGGTGATTTTAGCAAAGGAGAAGAGAGGAAGAAAGCAGTTGTTTTAGCTAGGGTGTTTTGAGCAGTGAGCAAAGTAGATTTCAACAGGAAGAGCAAGAGATTTCAGCAGCAAGAGAAAGAGATTTCAGCAACATATTTCGAGTGTAGAGTTTTCGGCTACGACATTCTTGGCTTTTTGGCTCAGCTACAACCATATTTCTCTTCTCTTTTCTGGCATTTTGGGGTAGCTTCAGCTACAAAAAATTAATTTGGGTAAGCAACATTCATTTTGTTAGTTTTTTCCTACTATTTCTTCAATTTTTCTAAGGTTTATGCTACGAAAAATATGAAAAACGTTTTTTATTTACAGATTTGTTTTTTTAATTTATTTTTGCAGCAATGGCTTCTAGCCAAAGTGCAGCTGCAAGTTCAAGACCTAGGGCCAACCCAAGGGTTGAATATTATCCTCTTTGG